>OFHU01000342.1:0-184242 GCA_900245905.1 Lacerta viridis | reverse complement strand
TATTGCTGAACGCACATTGAGCAAGAGACTTTAGTGGTTTGTGTGCTTACCCAGGTGAAGGCCAATGGAAATGCTGGTGTCTTTGGGATATATGCCTTTATTTGCACATCTATACAACCCGAGCATAGGGTGGAGGGGCTCACAGCATTCACACCCCAACTGAACTTTCTTCCTCATTTGGTTAGCCCCAAGCCTATACTTTGGGTCTCCAGCTTCCAGCACCAGCCAAAACTCACACAGCTCCACTTGGCCTATTGTTCTCCATCCTAGGAGAGCCATTTGTCTCTATGGCAACATGTCTTTGGACATATAAACTGTGGTACTTAACTGGACAGCTATGACCATTCCCTTAGCAAAGGAACTAGATGGACCTGTTTACCAGGTTCCCTCTTATACATCCTACCTGCACAGGATACAGGATTGCAGCTTTGGAAGGGACTGCCGGGTATCATCCAGACCAGCGTGTAACTGACAGTTACAAGAGATCTATGTCCTCCACTGCTGCTACAGTTGCTACTGCAGGCACAGCATCTCACTCCTCTTCAATATCGCATGCCAGACCAATGCTTTCAGTTTTCAGTGTCCAGGTTTGGCAGGCGTTGAACATTTGTAGTTGAAAAAAAAATCTGTTTTCCCACCATCGTTCTGTTTAACTGAGAACTCAGCTGGTTGAGTGTCCGCACTGTGGTGCACTTTGTGAGCTCACTTTTTCTAACAGCGAACTTGGATGGCTGAGAGCCGGTAGGATTTAAGCCAGAACCAGGTCACTGGGGAACAAGTAGATTTATGGGGAACTCCAAGGTTTACAGGAATATAAAAAACCAAAATAAAATCTGCCGGGAAACAGATCTGCAGGGGGAAACAAAAGCAAAAGGCTCAATGAAGACTCAGCACATTCAGTGCTCATAGAATAGTGATAGTACAAGCAGCTTTTCCAGTGCGGTGTAGACTTGTAATCTGGGGAACCGGGTTCGCATCTCCGCTCCTCCACATGCAGCTGCTGGGTGACCTTGGGCTAGTCACACTCTTTGAAGTCTCTCAGCCCCACTCACCTCACAGAGTGTTTGTTGTGGGAGAGGAAGGGAAAGGAGAATGTTAGCCGCTTTGAGACTCCTTTGGGTAGTGATTCTTCTTTGACTTTGTTTCTGTAGTTGTTCTTGCTGCTGTCCCAGCTGTTGGCCACTAAGCAGAAGCATGCAATTGGGTAGGTGGGGCTAGAGGCAAAAGAGGGCAGAACAACAAATGCTCATTGTACCTCTAGTTTCTACACACACACCAACACACACCTGTATCCTCCACCCAGGCAAGCAAGAAGCGTGATCAGAGTTCAAGGACACATTCCACACAGGCAAAAACACCCATGGATGGTGCAAGGGAGACAGCGATGGGATGTGGCCCGGGGAGAGTCACTTGGAGGGCCACATTAGACACCCAAGCCAGTCATTTCCTATTCCTGCCATTAAAAAAGGTGTATGCACACTATACCTGCTGCCTTGAGAGACATCTTCAGGAGAAGAAAAGGCTAATCCGAAGTCCCTAAACTGGTTGGGTGGTGCTTTGTATGCCTCATTCCAGCAACTCCTGCAGCCAAGCTGGTGCCAACTATATTGCTCTGGTTTCCTTTGGACCACATCAGTGAGGCTGAGAGGGGAATCTTGTCATCTGGGCAGTCCAGGACCTCCATACACACTGCCCAGGCTTGTGCCCTGGTGAGGTCACTTTGGTGATGCTAAGGCAGCAAAAACAACATGGGAGGCAGCAGTTGTGAGTTATTGGTCTCTGCAGCCACAGCAGATGCTGTGATCCTTGGATGTTTTTAAGCAAAGTTTGGGTGGCCATTTGCCATGGGTGCTTCAGCTGAGATTCCTACATTGAAGAGGGTTGGGCTTGGGTCATCTCATTCTAGCTCTACAATTCTATGATTCTGTGAGACAGGTGCTCTAGATTTCATTGGTGCAATGGCACGGCAGCGGCAGTGGTGGTGGAATCTATCCACCTTTTGCTCTGTGCCACCTTCACAGTTTGCATCTCTGCCCTCCTGACCCTTCGAAGCTGCCAATAGCCCTGCAAGGGAAAACAAATTGGGCACAGAAGATTCGCTCACTAAGACGTGTGCCATCCTTTGCCCACAGGCTGTGAAAAATCGACGAGCTCCTACCTGTGGCTGTTTGTCCTTGCTGGGAATATTATTCGTGGAATCGGTGAAGCGCCCGTGATGCCCCTGGGGCTGTCTTACATCGATGATTTTGCCACGGAACAAAACTCAGCCTTTTACATAGGTAAAATAAGCGAGCCGATCCCATCCGTTAAATACCAGAACTCGGTTGAAAAGCAGCCTTCAGGTATCTGTTGTTCACCAGCTCTTGGCTGTTTATTTGTTGCTTTAAAATATCTTAAGACTGCTTATGTGCTGGTTTAAAATAATTGGATCCTACTTCTCAGTCACAAGGCAGCTTAAGAATGCATATAAACCGCCGAGGCAAACTGAACAGATAAAAAAGTGAGCAAAATTCATGTGGAGAGGAAAGGGCCTCGTATTCCTTCTCCCTGCCTCATTGATCAAAGAAGGCATTTTGTCAGGTTTTGGAAAAATAAGATGGGGGGAACTATCATTGGGTAACTATCCTCACAGTGGCCTGGAATTGCTAGCTGCCATCCTTTCTATCCCAGAATGACACATGACTTCCCCCAAAGAAGCACCGATTCCCAACACGTTGGAAAAACTGCTTCCCTAAATAAAATGAAATAAAATAAATTCCAGGGAAGAGTAATGTATAGTGTGGATTTGACCCGAATCATGGCATAGCATTGCTCCAAGGTGGGGTACCTGGGATTGGAGCAAGATGATTTTGCTGCCAAGGAGTGTGGTGGAGTCTCCTTCTTTGGAGGTCTTTAAGCAGAGGCTTGACAGCCATCTGTCAGGAATGCTTTGATGGTGTTTCCTGCTTGGCAGGGGATTGGACTGGATGGCCCTTGTGGTCTCTTCCAACTCTATGATTCCATGATTCTATGGTGGTTTCTAGTGGAGACTACCATTCTTCTTCCCCAGAACCCCAGTTGGAAAAAAACACTCCCCATCCCCAAAACACAACAACACCTGTATAATTGGATGGAGATTCACTCCACCTTTTGATGGTCTCAACACAGCATTTCCCAGAGACATGTGGCTGCATTCCCACTCTCACTTACCTGGAAGAGTTGATCCACTGAGCTTCTATGGCTTCTTTCAGATGAGACATATATAGGATTGCATTCTGGGTCTTTGATCAGGTTGGGATTGCATTCTGGTAGGGCGGAGAGGGGCCCTGGCAGGTCACTCTGGAGAGCCAGTGTGGTGTAGTGGTTAAGAGTGGCACACTCATAATCTGGGGAACCGGGTTCGCGTCTCCGCTCCTCCACATGCAACTGCTGGGTTGGGTGACCTTGGGCTGTCACACTTCTCTGAAGTCTCTCAGCCCCACTCACCTCACAAAGTGTTTGTTGGGGAGGAAGGGAAAGGAGAATGTTCCGCTTTGAGACTCCTTCGGGTAGTGATAAAGCGGATATCAAATCATGCCTCCTTCCTCTTCTTCTTCTTCTTCTTCTTCTTCTTCATTCTGGGTCTTTGATCAGGTTGGGATTGCTTCTGGTACGGCGGAGAGGGGCTTCTTCTTCTTCAGGTCTTCTTCTGGTTCCCCAATCTGTTCTTCTGCAATGCGGACACCAGATAACCCAGACTTTTGCCCAGCCTTCCATGCTGGCAGAGAGTAGCATGCCCAAAGATCGCCTCTTCTCTTCATAGATAATCTTCTTCGGCCTGCACTGTAAATAAGTCACTGTGCTGCTATGTGATCTTTTACAGGAATAGTGAGAGCGTTGGGAATGTTTGGACCCTCAGCTGGCTTTCTGCTTGGATCCTACTGTGCTAATCTGTGGGTTGACATTGGACTGGTAGATACTGGTAAGGAACAAATACCCACAATCGTATCCAGTGTTTCTTCTCTGTTAACGTTGACTCTCCTGTCCAGCGAGTGCTAAGTGCCAATTCTCCTCTTCTGCTGTGGCTTGGAAGCTCACTGCTGTCAGGCCAGACCCTAGACAATCCCCAGTAGGTCCTTCTGGAGCCCTGAGCTCTGGAAAATATTGTCTCAGCAAAGGACCACAGCCATCAGAAGACTTAAGAAGGTGGGCAAGGCAAGACTTTTCATCCATAGAAAGGGCCTGTTATGGATGTGTCAGGAAATGCCTTTCCCAAGGGGTCTTTGGAAGAGATTGAAAAGCCCTGCATTTAAAGGGTGGAAGTTCCAGGACAACACTGGGATGTGTAGGATGTCTTGTGGGTGTCCTTACATTAGTGGGGAGACAGGAAGGTGCAGTTCCACATTTTGCTGTGGTGTGGGACAAGCCCAGAATCCAACCAGCTCTCTTTCACTAGAGGAAAGCTAAGTATTATCATCCATAGACATTAATAGAAGATGGGGAACTGTTAAACTCACTAGTAAACTAAACTAAACTAAACTAAACTAAACTAAACTAAACTAAACTAAACTAAACTAAACTAAACTAAACTAAACAAACTCTAAATACTGTTAGTGATTGTTGGTCCTAGAACAATAGGATTGAGATTGCAGCAGTCTGATTGGTCCCAGAACAATAGGATTGAGATTGCAGCAGTCTGATTGGTCTGCAGGAGCCACCCAATCCAGCTCCAGGTGGAAGTGAATCCGCACTCTGATTGGCATACAGGAGTATCCCGGAATTAGCCAATCACGTGGGGCCCAGTGTAAATTGGGTAAATAGTGTAGCAAAGTCAAAAAGACGTGTTGGGCTCACATACCTCTGAGCTGATAAGCATGAATCAAAGATGACTCCGATTATATTTAATAGAACAAATACTATTTCACACAAATAAATATCAGGCTTCCTGCCCAGACTCCCTGTTAAACTAAACTAAACTAAACTCCCATTTGTGGTTTTAAGTACATTCTCCTACCATCTCTCCAGTTGCCGGATATTATCCTCTTAACCCTTCTCTGGTGCTAACACCCTCCCTCTCCTAAATCCCTCACTTCCTGCAGTGTTACCTCCACTTAGCCTGTCTCTCAGGCCCCATCTGCCCTATGCATTTGAAGCAATATTATAGCACTTTCAACAGCCATGGCTTCCCCTAAAGAATCCTGGGAGCTGTAGTTTGTTAACAGTGCCGAGACCTTCATTCCCCTCACATAGCTACAATTCCTAGGGTGGCTTAACGGTCAATCCCTTTTCCCAGTGAGGCACTGAAAGAACATTTCTGAGTATCAGGAGTCGGCAGTAAGAGGGCACACTCCCTTGTTCTACCACCAGCTCGACAAGGAGACTGAATAGCGTAACATTCTCTGCGGTATACTTTAGGGATTTGATAATGGATTGGCTACCAGAGCTTGGAAGGGGTGATATGGGGCTACCTCTTTTGAGGTGCTCTTATTATACATAAACAAAGACATTGGGTATCTGTATACGCACAGCGAGAACAGGTGTGCAATAATAGGAGCAGTCCATACCTACAGCCACGAACTTTCTGTTTGGAGGTGCCGAGCAGCCCAATGACTTGTTTTTACCATAATGGATATAGTTTTATAAAGTACTTTGTCACTGAAGAAATACTATCATCCAATCGTTATTTTCCACTATCGTCTTAGAAGGCCCTGATGATTGTCGCAGAGTCTATATAGTAAAGGAACTACGTTGTTCAAGGTGACTCTCGACAGCTCGAACTTTTTACATAGCTGGCACACAAGAAATGTTAGCAAGAGGATGTAACAAGGTTATCAAAAACACTCTGAGGGAAGTAATATAAGATGCGTGACTGGGAGTAATAGCATGTGTATAATATATAAGCAAGAGAGACAGATAGGCAAGGAGCATATGGTCTAAGACTAGATTGTCTATTTATCTAGCGAAATGGACTCTGTATATAGAGGCTGAGGATGATTGTCATCTGTACGTGTTCTCATCCCCAGAATAGCGATATAAGACAAGAATTAGCCGTCTAAAGAAGGTGGTCCTGAGTTTTCAGGGCCCTGGTGATAGCTCGTTGGGTTGGAGCGCATGGGTCGGACCTTTGGAATCAACGTGAACATGTTTGGGTCAAGCGTGAGGTTGTTTGTCAGTGGGCCTCGCCTTCAGTCCAAGTTTCATTTGTTCCCTGCCACTATAGCCTGGTCACGCGTTTTCGTCGGTGAAAAACAGTCACGGAGAAGCGATTAGAGGGGGATTAGATTAAAGGGGTCTCGGATTGAGACATATAGTGGGCAGTAGAGGAAAAAGTGAATAAAGTCCTCTATCTCAGTGTTTTTCAACCTTTTTTGGGCAAAGGCACACTTGTTTCATGAAAAAAATCACGAGGCACACCACCATTAGAAAATGTTAAAAAATTTAACTCTGTGCCTATATTGACTATATATAAAGTAATTTTCCCACGGCACACCAGGCAACATCTCGCGGCACACTAGTGTGCCGCGGAACAGTGGTTGAAAAACACTGCTCTATCTTTCCTTTGTTGCATGGGCAGAGTCGAAGATCCAGAGGAGTATTGGAAAATACACCCTGTAAGAATGCTGTGGGGATGGCATGAAATATGAAACTTTAAATATGAAAGTGTCATCTGTGAGGTCAGGTGGATTATGAATCTCCTGCCCCCAGCAGGGAAGGTGTTGAATTTCAGCTGCCAAAAACATATTGAGATGAACCAAACCAATAACCAATACTCATATTCTGTGCTTTTTGAACAGTGTTCTTACCTAGGGACACCACGTTCCCGTAATTCTCCAGCATGACTTCCCTGTACAGAGCTTTTTGGCTGGCATCAAGGAGACTCCACTCGGCACTGGAGAAATACACGGCCACCTCTTCAAAAGTCACCTGCTCCTGAAAGGAGACAGCACTGTCAACTTCTCAGCAGCACGATTTCTCATTTGCTCACAGGGTTGTTCTCAAGCGAGGGCTGTGCCAACGTTCCCAGGGAGTGTAGGAAAAGCACGGGATGTGGAGCTGAGCAAAGAATGCAGCTTCCGTGCTTGTTTAAGGCTTGTTTAAGGTTCTAGTCCTCATGGGTGCAAAGATCCATTAGAAACCAGGCAGAGCTACAGTTCCCAGAGTTCCCTGTGAAGAGGGGTTGCATGTTAAACCGCTCGGGGAATTGTAGCTCTGTGATGGGGATAGGGGCCCCCTAACAATTCTTTTTCTCATTTTTTTAATAGTGCTTTTTATTAGATTTCAATTACAATCCAATAATAGCCTCGTTATAACAATGCCAATTTATAATACAATTACTAATACCAATCATTCAAATACCAAATTATATAATTTAGATAGTGGCCCCCCACATGCTAGAATTGATGGTTGATTTTCTTTATTTCTGCGTTCCAAAATCTTATTAATTTCAATTACATTCCGGTCATAATAATAATCCCATTATACAACAACTGCAATATTAACAACTTCTATTCGTGTTGACACATTAAATGATTTATAAAACTACAAGTGAGGCACTCAAACTTCCTGTGTGTGGCAATTATTCTGTCCATGTTCTTCCTGTCCTTGTAAAATGTTATTTCCCCGGTTGTTGCTGTTCTCCATCATGCCTTGGGCAAAGCTGATATTCCATTGTTGCTCCAGAAATTTCTCCCTTGCTCTGTCCCGTGCTTCGTTGTTTTGCAACTTTAACAACAGCTGCAAAAGTCACTCTGTCCCAATAAATACCGTATTTTTCCATGTATAAGACCAGGTTTCCCCCCTAAAAAATAATGTCAAAAATGAGGGGGCATCTTATACACGGGACCACCTCCCCACATTTTCTTAAATCTGAGCCCCCCCAAATAGTCTTATACATGGGGGCGTATTATAGACGGAAAAATACGGTAACCTGTTTTTGCCATTTTTCCTCTGGGAAGAAGAGCCGTCTGTCAAACTGCAGATGACTCAGTAATGAACCTTATCAGTTCCTTGGCAAGTTGACAAGACTCCTTTCATCCTACCATCCCAGATTCCCGGGAAGTGGTTTTTTGGTTTTTTTTTTTAGAATGCCCAGAATTGCCCCCTAACAATTATGGGCTTCCTAAAAAACAACAACCCACTTTCCATGATTCTTTGGGTGAATTCATGACCGTCTAAAGTGGTGTCGCAGCGCTTCAGAGGTATGGCTCGAATGTCACCTAAGAATGCTCATTCCTCTATGGGCTGTTTTGAGATTTTCCCCTTTCATGGTTTTCCAGACCCCCTCATAAAGCCTTTTTGTACTTCTGCAGATAGGAGACTGGGGTTCCCTAAATCTGCTGACCCTTCCCCCTCGTGGGTGGTGCTGTTTTGGCTACTTATGGAACGGCACCCACTGCCGAACGAGGAAGAAAGGAACGGCGCAACCAGTGTTCAGCAAGCACCCATCTTGCACCTACCTTCTCTCTCTCTTTTTATAGAGAATTTATTAAATTTTAACAATACAAACACAAATAAAACACAAAATACAAATAAAAGATGCTAAGCATTGAACCTGGGACCTTCTGCATGTAAAGCAGATGCAGGGGCAGTAACTTGAGTCAGGGTGCATACAGTCACCCAGCTCCGCTGGTTTCCTGGGTGGGATGCCTTCATGAATTCTGGTCCCAGGATTCTTCTTGAGTTGCCCTGGTTCCTGGGATGTGCTGGTATCTACCATGGACTCAGGGGCGTTGCTAGGGGGCGGGGCGCGGGTCGGCCTGGGTTCCAGGGGAGGGGGGTGACTCTCAACATGCCCACCCCACAACTCATAAGCTTGCTCACTGCTTCCTTCCCCCGGGAGGACATTGTCGGCCGCCGCTGCCGCTCGTGAGCCGCCCTCTGGCCCAATCGCCCTGACCCAGCTCTGCATTTCTGGGGGCAAGGCCCTCAGGAACTCTTCCAGGGCCACCAGGTCCAAAATCTGCTCCTTGCCGTGTCTCTCTCGGCCTTCAGCTGCACCGGCAGCACAGCTCCCAGAGCTGCCGGCAAACCTGCCGCGGCCACTCAGCTTCGTGGTGGCTAAATGGCTGGATATATCGAAGTGTTGGTGTTGAGACGCTGCTGGTCCACACTCAGGGTATCTTCCCCGCCTCTCTTCTCAAGGCCCCACATGCTCCCGGCTTGAAGAATGCAAGGACCTGCAGCCTTGCCAGCAGGTAGCTGGCCTGCTCCTCTTCCGCCATTTCGTCCCCCCCTTCGGATCCGTCAGCAACTGGAAGCTTGGGTGTTGGCGCTGACTTGTTCAGTGGCCATTTTGGCGCTGACTTGCTCAGTGGCCATTTTGTGTCTCAGGCCAAGCCGGGCATCTGCAACCGGGGTGACCATTAGTCCAACGCTGACTTTTGGAAAGGTGGTTCGGCACCTCAAAACACCACACACCGCAGGCCAAAGAGGCCCCAATTTGTTCCCAGTTAGCTTCTCCCTAAGGGAAGGAGTAAGCACCAGTAAAAAGGTTACGAGAGACTCTAGAAACATGAAGCGAGGAGAGAGAAATGTCAGTGCAAAAGACCAGTAGTTGCAAAGCCACCAAAGTTTATGGTGTGTTAACATATTACTTTATTTTATTATTTATTTATTTTTTAAAAATTAAAATTTATGTTTAGAAATTTCATAGAATCATAGAATCACAGAGTTGGAAGAGACCCCAAGGGCCATCCAGTCCAACCCCCTGCCAAGCAGGAAACACCATCAAAGCATTCCTGACAGATGGCTGTCAAGCCTCCGCTTAAAGACCTCCAAAGAAGGAGACTCCACCACACTCCTTGGCAGCAAATTCCACGGTCAAACAGCTCCCATCAAAAGAAAACGCATCACCTCATACATAAATACCATGAGACCACACATCACCTTCCTACAAGAAATACACAACCCACCCAAAGGGAGCAAACTCCTGAGCGACCCCCGCTTTAATCAACAGTGGGTGGCAAATGGTTCAGGAAAAGCCCGTGGCGTAGCAATAATACTCAGCAGAGACCTGTAAACTTCACTGGAACGCAGCAGAAAACAACCTTTCAGCCTCTCTATATGACAAACAGTCCTAAAAGACAAAAAAGGCAGATTTGTCTTCATCAAAGGAACATTAGATGGCAAAACTAAATTGACAATTGGCTCCATATACGCCCCAAACTCAAAACAATTAGAATTCCTCCATAAAACGTTAAACAAGTTTCTCTCCTTCTCTGAAGGGGAAGCAATCCTAGGAGGCGACCTCAACATAAATCTGAAGGGCATATCCCTAAAAAACACTCACCCCATAGCCTTCCTCAAAAAAACCCCCCCAACAATTAGGGACTCTTACAAATTACTGAAAATGTTAAAAAACAGGGGTCTTTACGACATCTGGAGTGAACAAAACCCAAGAGATAATAGCCATACATTCCAATCCGGACGCCATGGCACAGTATCCAGATTGGACAGCATCCTGCTCGTCTCGAACACACATGCGTGTGCAGCATCCTGCTCACACAGGGTCTGATCCCACTAGTGGAATCAACAAATATAGGCAGCATCAAAATCACTGACCATGCCCCAGTAGAAGTCACCATTAAAATAGGAGAAGAAACACAAACCACCCCATCATGGTCCTTCAGTCCCACCCTAACTACAAACAAACAAATTAGAGAGAGTCTCACAAAAACCCTCCAAAACTACTTCAAGGAAAACGATGTAGACAACATAAAAACACCCCTCCTGTGGGACGCAATGAAAGCAGTCACCAGAGGAGCCTTGCATAAAAGAGAAAGCACTCCTTAAAAAACAAACCACCTCTAAAATTAACAACCTAGAACAAGACATCACTAATCTTTCATCACGATACAAACAAACAGGATCTAAAAAACTCCTTCAACTCATAGAACAAAAAAGAAGAGAAATAGACTCCCTAGAAATCAACAAAACAATGATCAACATTCTATACTTAAAACACGCTTCTATGAATACGACGGAGGGAAAAACTCCAGACTATTAGCAAATAGAGTACGGAAAAATCGTTCCTCAGAGCTATCTTCAGCGCAAAATGTCATATCGGAATAAAAAAAACACTAAATTACCATGAGCAATCTTCATTCTTTGCATTTCATAGCTCCTGAAGAAACCTAGATGGAATCACGACGCTATTTCTCCCAACTTTAGTGAATGAAGGGCATTTAGACAAGAATCACAGGCCTACATGCAAAATTTCGTAATAGCATCATCTCGAATATCCATATATTAAACAACTCTTTTTTGGACACTCTGTAATGGCAATCACCTTCTCACACTTGATAGTAAACGAAATCATGAAGTATTTCACTAAAGCAAGTGATGTAACATTGTACCTAACATAACTACTAACTTGAATGAGGTAACATAACACAAGAATAAAAACCAGGAGCGTATGGTTCTGCAACCATCGCATTTATATTTGACTTGTCCCCTCTACAGTAGGAGATATAGTACCTACATAACACATACGCTGAAGAATCTTTAATTCTCATCACACACGATTAATAGCTACGAAGCTGCATGATGCGCGCTTTCATACGCTGAGATATATTTATCTTCAAAACGCACAATGTCTAGGATGGTAATCACTCCTGGACGTATTGGTCCTTATTTGATGTTTTTAAATGTGCCGTAAACCGCTTCAAATGACACTCTCTTTTATTGACATCTCTAATAGAAAAAGAGATGGCCATACCACGACAATAACTGGACCCTCTGTACTAAAATGAAATCTACCTCATCCACAAGAACCTAATTGTAAGCGCCACCTGGACCCTCTCCAAAATAGTCTCCATCCCAAAACCAATGAAGGACAGCCTCAAGGTAGAATCATACCGCCCGATTTCATTAATAAACCAAGACTACAAAATATTCACATCAATCTTGGCCAACCGCCTGAAAAAATTCTTATCCAAGCTAATAGCTCCAGACCAAACTGGCTTCGTCCCTGGTCGCAATATTACAGACCCCATCAGGAAACTACTGAACCTAATTGAACACAGCAAGGCAACTAAACTCCCATTGACAATTATGTCCCTAGACATCCTCAAAGCTTTTGATTGCCTAGAATGGAAATACCTATCAGCAGTACTAACTAGCATGAAATTTGGCCCCAACTTCCTACAAACCAACCAAATATACTCCCAAGCCTCAGCAAAATGCAGAATAGACTAGGTGCTCTAATACTATAGCATGGATCGAGTGCTTAGTGAATGTTGTGACCCTCCAAAAAAATACATCGGAAAGACACATATAAGAGGAGCATTGCACATTATCACAGGGTCCCACACTAATACGTCCACTTCGAGCCTATGGTATGATAGTTGCGTCTGAGCTGCTGGAGAAACCCTAGCCAATAGCACTCTCGACGATCCGCGACCGAGGTTGGCAACAGGACTCGAGCAATAATAAGTTGATGAGAATGGCAGTCAAACAGCGGGGTGGAATCACCAATGAGGCAGAGCATGACCTAATATATCGTTAGGGTACTCTGTCTGCAGTAACTATTGTGATTTCACATTACACTTCTGTTGGATTCGCTCCTCAAGACACTCAGTCGATCCACTTCCTGCATAAGCCTCATTAAGTAATCTCTTGCTAACTACAATTTGTCTATAGACGTACGTTTTTTCAGGCCCTACGACAGCAATACTTATTTATTATTGAAAATTCTGGAAGATCTCATGTTGCTGTTAAAATCACCCCACTACATCCAAAGAAGCTCACTAAATACTTATTCAATACATGTCAATATATATCTACATTCATGGAGCATCAATCATTAAATGTATACAGATTACCTCTGGGAGTTATATCAACAATATTTGGCATACCGAAAACTCTCATGGAACAATATTACCCCACGATTCCAGTTACAACTAGCACAAGAACCACACATTAATGCAGCCCTGACATACTACGAAGATAAACCACATAGCGCTAGCGCATTGAAAAGAGATGGGATGATCATATCGCTGCAAGTTCGTGCAGACTCAAATATACGCTGCACCCATCACATAAAACATGCAAGTTCTAATTTCTGTATAAACCTATGATCATACACTTCCAAAACTAACCTCCAAACGCTCCCAATCTGGATTCCCCCAACCCAACTCCGCAAATGGCAGAGAAAACTACACTCTTTTATCTTCTCACACAAAAAACAAGAATAAGCACCAAATACCTACACCTCCCCACCGCAGAAGGAGGATGGGGAATCCCCAATATAGAAGCATACTACAGAGCCAACCAAATACGCCATATAATCCCATACATATTAGAAGACGAGACAAAGCAATGGATACACCTAGAAAGGGACACAATTGAGAATATCTGCACCACAGCATACCCATTCCTCCCAAACAAACTAAGAAAAATCCCCACAACACTTAACAGATACACACAAGATGTTCAACGCATAACAAAATCTATATGGTAAATGCACCTCTCCACATCTCCAACATCTTGTACTTCACGCCACTTGGACATTTCCAGCACAAAAACCATATATGGTTTTCGGAAAACATACGCATGGAAAACAGAACAGGCACACCCTATCCTCGCAACCAAATTCGCCACATACACAGTTCCTCTGCACCTGACACCAAGTAGCACTCCCATCCTCTGCAAAAGGTGGACGGCGTGACATGGCCACATTCCACAATGCAGCACAAAACCTCCAAACCAAAACCTGGCAATCCAAAGGACTATATCGCCTAATAGACTTTTATAAAAACAACAAACCTCTGTCAACACAAGAAATACAGGACAAATTAGAAGACACCCAAATGCCCTGGTTAACACAACACCAATTACATGCCATATTAAACAATCCAACAGTAAAATCAGCAGCAACCAGACCCCTGACAACCTTCGAAAACCTCATCTTAATGACAAAGGGAAGCGATAGAGGGCTGGTATCCGCAATTTATAAAATACTACTCAAAAATTCCACGAACTCCCTAGACACAATCAAAAAACAATGGGAGGATGACATAGGATACGAAATCAACCCCACCCAATGGACCAGAATGTGGTCTAAACCCCCCTTTAAATCCATATCAACAAAAAGAAGAGAACTCACCCTAAAACTAACCTACAGGTGGTATCTAACGCCAAGAAAATTAGCGCTAATACGCCCAGGAACCTCACCAAAATGCTGGAGAGGGTGCACCTCCACAGGCACATACTTCCACATGTGGTGGGAGTGCCCCAAAATCCAAACATTCTGGACAACAACCACACGAGAAATATGTAAAATAACCAAACAAGTGTTAGAAATCACCCCAGAATTGATCTTACTAAACATCTTCCAAGACAATAATGCCCACTTACAACACAAAGAACTCATAACCCATCTACTCTCAGCATCCAGAAACATCATAACCAGACACTGGAAAGACCTGTCAGGAGTAAATATGGACCAATGGTACCAAGTATAACCCCAAAAACACACACCCTGGAAACACCAGGCTTGTCAGGCCGTATACTCTGTGTAACACAAAATGGTCACAAGCCTCGAGCTAGAAGTCTAGCTGAACATGGTGTGACACCAGCCAGGACACGCTACTCGCAAAGACACAGAGGCCGACAAACTATCAGTTAAATTTCTCGCTGTTGTGAGACGTAATTGAGGAGGAATAAATGAGAGATAGCATCACTCGTCACTCCGGTATGTGCAGGCCCTCTTCATATTTAGCCCTTGAGCAGGTACGCACTAGCAGCTCGTAGTAAAAATACACTACGGAGGAACAAAGAACTACTTCTTACTGACGCGGAGCACGGCAATATTCAGCAATCAAGTTTATGTCGACTAACCTGAACCACTGACATTGCTCTATGATCATTACCATCTTCTTTTACAAATACACTTACTGACGATTCATGAAAATCAAATGATTTATGCATCAACCATAAAGGAATAATGGCCCATACGAAGGACACAAGGCGAAGATCGATCACCACACCACAAACGAACAACCACATCCCAAGCCAACTCCGACCTCTCTCACCGCCAAACGAGCACAAGTAAACAACAAAGAACCTACATAAACAATGCTGACACCAAACCCTACTCATATCAAGTAAAAAAGAAACACAGTCACCCCACCCCACCTACCTCCCCGTCCCACCCACTTCTTCCCCCCTTCCTTTTCTAATGTCTCACCAACACTGACTTATAAAAATGTTATATGGCATACTACCTTTGATAATAAACAATAGTCCAATATGCAGCAGCACGACGAGATTGGCCTCTGTTATGTACCCATTTTGCAAACCTATCCTTTTTTGAATATAAATCTTATAATACAATAACTAATTATATATAAATATTAGAAAAAAGAGTATATGTTGTGGGAGAGCGCGCACGCCCAGTTCCGGCCGCAGACAGAGAGCGCGTTCTGGCTGGTGCGTAGCACTATTTTAGCCATTGGCGAAAGCGCGCCTTGGGTTACAACCTGTTTTAGTTTACAAACGGACCTCCGTAACGGATTGTGATTGTAAACCAAGGTACCACTGTATTATGTTTTTATATACATTGGAAGCCACCCAGACTGGCTGGGACAACCAAGTCGGACGGGTAGGGTACAAATAATAAAATTATTATTTATTATCTGTAAGCTGCCAGGGAAGAAGGTGGAGTATAAATAAATAATTGCATAATAATAATAATAATAATAATAATAATAATATTGATAAAAATCTTGGCACCTATCTGTGGCTGTAGAGACTGATAGGGTGAGAGACGTGTTTTGTTGCAGCTGAGGCAGAGGAAGGCATCCAGTTGTGCTGCTGTGTGAGAGACAGTGTGGTGTAGTGGTTAAGAGCGCTATTCTTGTAATCTGGTGAACCGGGTTCGTGTCTCCACTCCTCCACATGCAGCTGCTGGGTGACCTTGGGCTAGTCACACTTCTCTGAAGTCTCTCAGCCTCACTCACCTCACAGAGTGTTTGTTGTGGGGGAGGAAGGGAAAGGAGAATGTTAGCCGCTTTGAGACTCCTTCGGGTAGTGATAAAGCGGGATATCAAATCCAAACTCTTCTTCTTCTTCTTCTTCTTCTTCTTCTTCTTCTCTCTCTTCTTTCTTCTTCTCTTCTTCTTCCCTTCTCGCGCTCTGCTATTCTCTTCTTCTCTCTGCACTCCTCCCAGCGGCTATTCCTCCTCTGGTCACTGCTATGGATACACAACCTCACTGTTTGTTTCCAGTCAAGAAAGTGACTGGGGTTTGTTCAACCTGGCACGTCTCTGCACCAAGAGGAAAGTGTCGCCGGTCCTTATCTGAGAGGCATTGCTTGCAGATGACACAGCCTTGACAGCGCACTCTGAGGGAGCCCTACAGAGACTCATAATAATAATAGTAATGAGTTTTAACGCAGGGCTGGCAGCAGGCCCGGTGCCTTCCAGGTGTTGCAAATTCAACTCCCATCAGCCCCCAGGGATGATGGGAGTTGTAGTCCAGACACCTTGAGGATGTCTGCTCTTTATAAGTTGCACATAGCCTTCTCTGTGGTGGCCCCCCAGTGACGGATTGCTCCTCCATAAAGGATCTTTTTGGTTCCAAGTGGATCTCCTCGTTCTCCCGCATCTGAAGCTGTGGCCCAATTAGATCTGGAAGGTTCCACAATAATTAAAAAGGACCCCTGACAGTTAAGTCCCGTCGCGAACGACTCTCTGGGGCTTGCGGCGCTCATCTCGCTTTACTGGCCGGGAGAAACCGGCGTAGCCAGGCTTCCCGGGTCATGTGGCCAGCATTAAGCCGCTTCTTTGGTTTCAAACTGCTAGGTGTGGCCAGCATGACAAGCTGACTGGAAACGGCGAACCAGAGCCGCACGGAAACGCGTTACCTACCTTCCTTCCAATCGGGCGGTACCATTTGATCTGTTTTTTAGCACTTTGACGTGCTTTCAAACTGCTAGGTTGACAGGAGCTGGGACCGAGCAACGGGATTCGAACCGCCGACCTTCCAATCGGGAAGCCCAAGAGGCTCAGGCTGGTTTTTTAGACCACAGCGCCACCCCATCCCGCCACAATGATTACCCCAACTCAAAACAAACACTGCACCAGGCACCCCCAAACTCGGCCCTCCAGATGTTTTGGGACTACAACTCCCATCATCCCTAGCTAACAGGACCAGTGGTCAGGGATGATGGGAATTGTAGTCCCAAAACATCTGGAGGGCCAAGTTTGGGGGTGCCTGCTCTTAACAAACAAACCACCACAGTGTTAAGAGTTTACAATGAAAAATACACTTTTTCTTTTCAAAGATATATCATGTCCAAGCCATACTTTTTTTTTTTTTTACATTTTTTAAGAACTCCTTTTTATTTGTTATATTCAGTGTTTCATACATGTCCATAAAAACATTTTCTCTAAAATTCTTGGATTGGGGAAAAACCAAACAAACCAAATCTGATCATCATAGAACCCCTAAGCTACTTAGGAACGGGGGGGGGGGGGAAAATCTATTAGCTATGTGAGTCATACGTCTTTCGAATGACAAATTTCCCCATCCTGGGGCAAAGCTAATCCCAAAACATGGAGCCACTCCTGGAAGAACTGCTGACACAGAGGCTGGGCAGTGGGAGAGAAGAGAAATATTAAGCTTAAAACTCTCTGCATATATACAAATCGGCATTCGTCAGTACAGTACACTGCGTTTCGTACTCTTCACCCTTCAAACCCACCTCCCTCCCGCTAGAAGTGGCAAGGAACGTGTACATGCTACAGATTTATACCCTACAAACTTAAAACCTACTAGAAACTTCGGCCTGCGCCCCTAACTGCTACTAAGCTACTACTAGGATTTCGTTCTCCTTGCTAAATGACATGTGCCAAAGGGGCGCTGAAATTGTGAACAGCACAGCATCCCCGCTGCCGTTTGCTTGAGGACTAGTCTCTTTGACGGGGCTGCGGAAGCTGCGACCTTCCAGGTTTTTGCTGGTATATGACTCCCATCACCCCCCCCCCAGCTCCGTGTACTTCCCCACCACCTCGCAACGAAAGAGGGCGTATCCTGAGTGGAGAGTCACGGGTGCTAGGGTGAAATCCGAAGGGCACCACCTTCACTCAGCGGTCAGCAAAGCTGTCCACTGCTCCAGAAACCTTCATCAGGCTGGAAGTTAAGCAGAGCAGAGGGCAGGAGGGAAAGGGCAGTGAGGAACCACTTAGATCAGGGGTCCCCAAACTAAGGCCCGGGGGCCGGATGCGGCCCAATCGCCTTCTAAATCCGGCCCGCGGACGGTCTGGGAATCAGCGTTTTTTACATGAGTAGAATGTGTCCTTTTATTTAAAATGCATCTCTGGGTTATTTGTGGGGCCTGCCTGGTGTTTTTACATGAGTAGAATGTGTGCTTTTATTTAAAATGCATCTCTGGGTTATTTGTGGGGCATAGGAATTCGTTCATTTTTTTTTTTTCAAAATATAGTCCGGCCCCCCACAAGGTCTGAGGGACAGTGGACCGGCCCCCTGCTGAAAAAGTTTGCTGACCCCTGACTTAGACGCTGTAGCCATGAGGTCTGCATTAAGTTACATGGTCTGGCCATACCTCGGCTTAATGTGGACTGTGAATCGCTTGCGCATCCTTTTAACTCCACCTCGTCTGTGTGGTGTTCTCCTCCAAAGGCCACCGTCCCACACTTTCTCCTCCCTAATCCCAGAGATTCCCTGCGCATTTGCTGCGGCTCTCCTGTCTGGATTTTCAAAGCATGTGACTTTGCGGCTACACAACGACCGAGCCAGCGTTTCCCTCCCTCCCTCTCCCTCCTGCTTTGCTTAATGTCCAACCTGATGGAAGAGTTCTGTGGACCTTGAAGAAGAAGAAGAAGAAGAAGAAGAAGAAGAAGAAGAAGAAGAAGAGGAGGAGTTTGGATTTGATATCCCGCTTTATCACTACCCGAAGGAGTCTCAAAGCGCTAACATTCTCCTTTCCCTTCCTCCCCCACAACAAACACTCTGTGAGGTGAGTGGGGCTGAGAGACTTCAAAGAAGTGTGACTAGCCCAAGGTCACCCAGCAGCTGCATGTGGAGGAGTGGAGACACGAACCCGGTTCCCCAGATTACGAGTCTACCGCTCTTAACCACTACACCACACTGGCGTCTTGGTCAGCCCTGATAAAGCTATTTATTGCCTGGTTGTGGGCATGAGACGCTTTCTAGGTCTTCCCACTCAGCCATTTTGGCAAGTGGCTCATATTAAAAGGCAGAAAGGTGCGTTTTTGAAAAGAGTCTGGGCGCAATCGGGGTGGGTCGTAAGGCAACTACAGCCACATTCACACCTCTGCCGGATTCAAGTTACAAAAAAAGAGATTCCGACTAAACACCAGGAAGAACTTTTTGACAGTAAAATCTGCTTGACAGTGAAACGGTCTCCCTCAGGAGTTTGTGGCCTCTCCTTCCTTGGAGGTTTTTGAGCAGAGTTTGAATGGCCCTCTGTCATGGATGCTTTACTTGAGATTCCTGCATTGCAGGGGGTTGGGCTAGATGCCCCTCAGGACCCACTCTACAATTCTATGGTTCGGTAACCTTACTATAAACAGTCATGGTTTCCCCCAAAGAATCATGGGAACTGCGGTTTACTAAGGGTGCTGAGAGGCCTCTATTCCCGCCACAGAGTTACAATTCCCAGAGTGGTTTGATATTAAGCAGAGGGCCTTCTCGGTAGTGGCGCCCGCCCTGTGGAACGTCCTCCCATCAGATGTCAAGGAAATAAACAACTATCTGACTTTTAGAAGATATCTGAAGGCAGCCCTGTTTAGAAGAAGAAGAAGAAGAAGAAGAAGAAGAAGAAGAAGAAGAAGAGAAGGAGTTTGGATTTGATATCCGCTTTATCACTACCCGAAGGAGTCTCAAAGCGGCTAACATTCTCCTTTCCCTTCCTCCCCCACAACAAACACTCTGTGAGGTGAGTGGGGCTGAGAGACTTCAAAGAAGTGTGACTAGCCCAAGGTCACCCAGCAGCTGCATGTGGAGGAGGGGAGACACGAACCCGGTTCACCAGATTACGAGTCTACCGCGCTTAACCACTACACCACACTGGATCTCAGTTTTTAATGTTTGATGTTTTATTGTGTTTTTAATGTTCTGTTGGGAGCCGCCCAACCAGATTGGCGGGGTATAAATAATAATAAAAATATTATTATCATTCCCTCTTCACAGGGAGCTCTGGGAATTGTGGCTCTGTGAAAGGAATAGAGGTCTCGCCTAACAACTCTGAACACCTTTAACAGGACACAGCTCCCAGAATCCTTTGGGGGAAGCCATGACTGTTTAAAGCGGTACCACAGCACGTTAAACGTACGTGAGAGTGGCGTACATGTGTGCATCAAAATGTCATTTCCCTAGACAGTATGGAACTATGAAACCCCAGTTTGTGTGTTGTTTCCCCGCCACTTTTTCCTAACACTTCCCCTCTTGGTGGGTGCTCTGATGCCGCATGAGAAGCGAGCGGTCACTGAAGATCTTCCCGCAGTCTGAGCACCTGTAGGGCTTCTCCCCTGTGTGGATCCTCATGTGGACCCTGAGGTTCGAGTTGCCGCCAAAGCTCTTCCCGCAGTCAGTGCACGTGTAGGGCTTCTCTCGCGTGTGGGTCCTCTCGTGCACCAGAAGGCCCGAGCTCTGGCTGAAGCTCTTTCCGCAGTCCCTGCATTTGTAGGGCTTCTCCCCCGTGTGAATCCGCTGGTGCCGGATCAGCACCGGCCTCTCCCGGAAGCTCTTGCCGCAGTCCGTGCACTTGTAGGGCCTCTCCCCCGTGTGGGTCCTCCGGTGGACTATCAGGTTGGAGTTGTCGCAGAAGCTCTTGCCACAGTCCGAGCACTGGTACGGCTTCTCGCCCGTGTGGATCCTCTCGTGGGTGATCAGGTAGGCCCTCGTGCTGAAGCCCTTCCCGCAGACAGAGCACTTGTAGGGCTTCTCGCCCGTGTGGGTCCTCTCGTGGGCCTGCAGGTTGCACTTCAGCTGGAAGTCCTTCCCGCAGTGGGCGCAGGACTTCTGCCTCTCGTGACCCGGCTTCTGCGACTCGCTTGGTGCAGGGACGGTGAGCTGGGCCACATTCCCATCAAATTCCACGTACCTGCCCTGGGAATTTATAAACTTGTCCCCTTCTTTCTCAGGGTACGCTTCCTCCTGGCTGGCAGCTGCTTTGCCTTGATTGGGCCAGCCAGAGGCATTCTGCCCGCCTCTTCCTGACAACACCCAGTATGGTTCCCGTTTCCTGGCATTTTCTTGTATGTTCTGCTCCTGCCCACCACCTGCTGAAATAAGGAGAGAATCTCAAGGTTATTTGCTGTTTGCCTGTTAGCCACGAAGCCATGTTCAAAGGCTTGCTATCAATGTGCAGAGCCCTGAAGAGCTTGGCAGCAGGTTACCTGAAGGACAATGTTCTCTGTTTAGACTTTGTTCAGTGTGAGGGCCACATTCCCTTCTGCATAACCTTCTGAGGGCCATATGCCAGTGCTGGGCAGCACCAGAGGAGAACATGGGAGGAGCAATGGATGTGAATTTCATCTTTGTAGTGTGGTTCCTACACACCCAGATATCCTCCTCTTAATGTAATAATTCCTGTGCCAGATGACCACATAGAGCAGGCACCGGTCTATGGGCCCCATGCCTTTGAGGGGCCCCGCGACAATGGATCAAAATACTATTGTGCAATAAGATTGGTTTATTAAAATTGTTGGCAAAATAAAAAATGTATTAGGTGATAATCTGCAAGGTAGGCCCTGAGATTTCAACTTCCCAAGGGCCTCCACAGGATTTAATTCTGCACTGGATAATTCTGAGAGGCCCCTCACGGAGCTAGAGTTCCCAGCACCCTTAACAAAATACAGTTCCCGGGATTCTTTGGGAGGAAGCCACAACTGTTTAAAGTGACGTGATTATGCTTTAAAGGAATAGTGAGGATGGGGGGGCAGCCCTCTTGGGCCACTTCCACTGCCAATTCTATTGCCAGTATGTGCCACCCCTCCCCCCAAAATACCATATTAGTCTGAATATAGGCTGCACTCTCCCCTACCTAGCTTGCATAAAATTAATTCTTATTAATACTACAGTCATACCTCGGGTTACGATAGCTGCGGGTTGTGTTTTTTTCAGGTTCCGAACGCAGCTAACCCGGAAGTGTTTACTTCCGGGTTTCGCTGCACACACACATGCAGAAGCGTTCTGTGCAGTTCGTGAGATATGAGAGCGTTAGGCTTATGCTCAAACTTTCTGCAAAGGAGAATCTACACGTTTCTCATAACGATGTGAATACAGTAATTTTGTACGGAACCTTAGGTGAGTCACTTTACATGCTTCCATCTGATGGCATACAGGTACAACAGGGATTTGTTTGTTCTCTGAAGAAGTCCCTGTATGGTCTCAAACAGAGTGCACGATGCTGGCACTCAAAACTCACAGAAGTGTTGTTTTCTCTAGGTTTTCAGCAAGGCAAAGCTGATCCATGTGTGTTTGTCAGAGGAAGGGCAAAAGAAACTGTATTGTGCGATATCGCGCTTTGGCACATGCGCAATATCGCCGCTTGAGTTGCGGACTTTTCGGGGTGCAAACGGCACCCCGGAACGGATCGTGTCCGCAACCCGAGGTACCACTGTATTATTTATTCAATTTATATACCGCCCTTTTATTGGAACATCGACGGCAAAATCTTAATAGAAGCATAATATTTTTATTGGTGGGCTATTTGAAAATGAGACTGCAGTTTTAATTTTGAATTTTGAATTTGTATTTTAATCTGCATTTTAAATTGGTTTGTTTTTATGTGATTTTAATTAGTGTTAGCCGCCCTGAGCCCGGTTTTTGGCTGGGAAGGGCAGCCATTGATTATTTAATAGCCATAGGCCTGGGTAAAAGGGAATGTTTTTTGTCTGGCGCGTAAGGACATGTAATGATGGTGCCAGGTGAGCCACCACAGAACACCTGAGTGAGGCCTGTAATCCCCCTCTTGTAGGTACAGAAGCTGTGATTTAAGAGATCCCATTTTAGTGGGCAGCCTAAGTTCAGGGAACAGCTTACAGTATTTATGGACTGAAATGGAATTACTGCTGATAGGGGTGCAGACCTCCACCCCTGACCTAACCTTTTAACTGGTGACAAATCAAAAATGTTAACAACTGTGTGGTTAAAACTCTGCCACCAGGAATCCTCACCCAGCAAGGCCGCATCCCTGTCGCCTTCCTGTTTGATCTCTCTGAATAGAGGCCTTGGCCAGGCACCCAAGGGAGATGCCTCCACTTCAGGGATCTTGGCAGCCCCCTCCTTGGACACCCCCGGCACCTGAAACAGAAGGAGAGATTGTTCTTACTTATCCAGCCCCAGCCCAGTGGGCACAGTGCTTCGTAGAAAAACAAGAGGGCAGGCTCCTGCCCCAAAGAGCTTACACTAAAAAGAAAAAAGAAAAAGGTGGGTGGTGGGAGAGGAAGGGGGAAAGTGTGTGATTATTTTGATTACTGTAGGGCATACTCACGACTATTCACAGGCTAGCACACCCACCCACCCTGGGTTTCAGATACATGGGGCCTTCTGCTTGCTACGTGTGGACAATGAATTAAGTTTCTTCCCCAAAGGACTAAATATAAGGCAACTGCCAACATTTCCAGACAGACCACTAGCCCATTTAGCTTAGTGCTGTCTGTTCTGACTGACAGCAGCTATCGAGGTCACATGCAGAGAAGTATTATTCCCATCCCTTGCGGTGAGACCCTTTTTCGAACGGAAGATGCCAGGGAATGAACCTGTGGAGATTTCTGTATCCTGTGAATATTTCTGTATGCCACTGAGCTACTGTCCGTCCATTAAGGCCAATGATCACCCCACTTAAAACACTATGAGACCATGTTGAATAGTCATGGCTTCCCCCAAAGAATTATGGGAGTTTGTTATGGGCGCTGAGAGTTGTTGGGAAGCCCCCTTTTCCCCTCAGAGGCTGTCAATTCCCAGAGCTCCCTGTGAAGAGGGATTGACTGTTAAAGCACTCTGAGAACCGCAACTCTGTGAGGGAAACGGGGGTTTCCGAACGACGCTCAGCATCCTTAAATCACAGCTCCCAGAATCCTTTGGGAGAAGCCATGACGGTTATAGTGCCTTAATGTATGCTGTGAGCGTGGCCCGTCTCTGCCCTCTCCACAACTCCGAAAGCCTCACAGGTAGCAGGGAGAAGCAGGCGCTCACCTGCTCGGGCCGCTGCCTTAGCAGGAAGTCTTCCGCCAAGGCCACCGCCCGCGAGCAGCTCTCCGGCCCGCCTTTCCTGACCCAGCTCTGCATCTCCGAGGGCAGGACGGCCAGGAACTGCTCCAGGATCACCAGCTCCAGGATCTGCTCCTTGCTGCGCTTCTCCGGCTTCAGCCACCAGTGGCAAAGATCCCAGAGGCGGCTGCAAGTCTCTCGAGGCCCCTCGGCCTCCCGGTAGCCAAACTGCCGGAAGCGCTGGCGCTCGGCATCCATGCCAATGGCCACACCGTTCTCCTCCTCCCCCAGGACCTCTTCCTTGACTTTCCCAGACTCTCCTGTCTCTTTGGCCAAGAGGCTGTTAGCTGGCTGTTGGGCTTCTCTGCAGGGCCCTGGCAGGAGAGGGGTTGTCATCTCTCTCCTCAGATGCGGCCTGGCGCCATCCATTCCCACCGAAGGAGGCAGGACGGGGTGGGCCTCGTCCCGCAATGCCAACGTCCGCTGGTGCGGGTTTCTCCCGTCGGAGTGGGAAGACTCCATCGCTCTGAGGAATTCCTGCAGCTGGGCCTCCCATGGCTGCTGAAGCCCCTTCTGTGGCTCCTGCTTGACGTGGCCCGACACGTTTCTCTCCCAGAATTCTCTGGTATTCCTGGCCTGCATGACATGAGGGCTGTTCCCCACTCCTGGGTCAAGGACCGCCAGGTCCGGTTGCTCCATTTTCACTCCCTGTTGAGGCCCAGCCTCGGGCTGGAGACCCAGCACCAATCCATCCCTCGGCTTGGCTGCCATTTTATTTCTTCCCGGCAAACGTCCGCCCGAGCCCAAGTTACCAGTTCTTTCCGCAAGCCCAGGCTGTGAAGCTTTAGACCTCACGAAGCTGCAGGGTGTGCAGACATGCAAGCGGTTTGGAAGGGAAGTTTAAGCTTCCTGAGGAGGAAAAAAAAAGGAGAGAGATATACTAATTTCATAAAAATATAAGACAAGCGCTGCTTGATCAAAGCAAGGCCCAATATGCACTTAATGCCATTCCACAGCCATGGCTTCCTGTAAAGAATCCTGGGAACTGTAGCTTGCTAAGGGAGTTGAGAGTCATTCGGAGAACCCTATTCCCCACACAGAACTACAGTTCCCAGAGTGGTTTAACTATCAGTCCCTCTTCCTGGGGGACTCTGGGAATTGTAGTTCTGTGAGGGGAATGGGGTGTGTGTGTGTGTCTCCTAACAACTGTCCATGACTCTTAAAATGGAATAAGGGTGTTTTCAAATGGCGTGAATGTCATTCTCTGTCACCCCAGGGGAATTGGACTAGATATAGGGCTGCCACATACATATACTAGGATTTCAAATGCGGAATTGAAAATTTGCCCTTGATCTTAGGCAAATCAATTGCAGAATCGTGGTTGTTTTTTTTTTAAAAAAAAAAAGCTCAACAACAGCTTTGGGGTCTTCCTGAAAAAAAAAGATCAACAACTTTTGGGGTTTCCTGGTTTTTACTTTCTGAAATATGGCATCCCTTAGACTAGAACCTGTAGGAGGAAACCGCAGGGAAGATGCAGATTTTGGATAAATATCACGAGAAACCAATGGCCTCTCCTTCACTGGAGATGTTTAAGCAGAGGCATCTAGCTGTATAATTCTATGAAACCGGGACGTTCCACATGCAAAGCGGGGGCTCTACCCCCGAGCTATGACATTTTCTTCATTTAGCCGAGATTTATTTCACCCTCCTGCCCATATTTCTCCTTCCATGCCTGTGTTCGTACATATTCAGTACAATCAACACCCAAAGCTCTTTTAGGGAATAACACAAAAGCGTGTTGGGCCAGGACCTGGGAGACCAGGGTTCAAATCGCCCTTGGACATGAAATTCACACGGTGATACTGGGCCAGTCAGCAATTCTCAGACTAGCCTACCCCCAAGGGCTGTTGTGGGGATAAGTTGGAGAGGACTATGTCTTCCACCTTGAGTTCCTCGTAGGTAAGGTAGGATATAAAATATAATTAGTAAATGAATGGCCCATCTAGTCTGGCATTCTCTTCTCACAGTGGCCAGACCAGATGCTCCAATGGGAAACTCCAAGCAGGACATGAGCGGAACAGCACTGACTCCTCCCCATTTGTGAGTCCCAAAAAACTGGTATCCAGAGGCGTATTCTGCCTTTGCCAGTGCAAGGAAAACACAGACATTGTGGCTGGCAGCCACTGAATGCTTTATCAAGCAAAAAAGCATAAAATCATAGAATTGCAGAGTTGGAAGGGACCAGAATAATAATCTAGTCCCGCCCCCTACAATGCAGGGATCTTTTGCCCAAAGTGGGACTCAAACCCATGAACCTGAGATTAAGAATCTCATGCTCTACCGACTGAGCTATCTCCCCAGGTCCTTGATTCGGAGCGATCTAACAGAGGAAGGGTGTGTGCGCGCGCGTGCAAAAAGGCACCACCACAAGCTAACACCAGTGCGGAAATTTCAGCAGGTACTGTTGTTGTTCAGTCGTTCAGTCGTGTCCGACCCTTCGTGACCCCATGGACCAGAGCACGCCAGGCACGCCTATCCTTCACTGCCTCTCGCAGTTTGGCCAAACTCATGTTAGTAGCTTCAAGAACACTGTCAGCAGGTACAGCTGCTCCCAAACCCAGAAATGCCATGAATGGAGGAAAGCTTCACCTGTTAAACTTCTGCCTGCCACCCAGTTACAAAAGACATAGAAGCTCAGCCGGAGAATCTCTCTACTGAAATTCTCCATCTCTTCTTGCTGCAAACCCACTTCCCTGCCCCCCACTCACCTGATCTTTCCTAAAAAGAACAAGGGACCACTGCTCCTCCTGCAGCGCCTGGGAAATTTAAACCCCTGCTTTCCCACAGTAGGCGGGGCAGGAAGTGAGTTGCGCTCTCTTCGCATCCCTCTGCTCCCAAAGCCTCTTAGTAACTCTAGGAAATGCAATGCAAGTCTCCATGAACTTAACCCCTTTGGTGAACGGCCATAAAGCAAATTGCTCAGAAAGCTGAGGGCCATTTCTGTTTAGCATCCCTTGGGATCACAGCCCAGCGTCCTGTTTTCAAGTCACAGTGGCCTGTGGGAAATATTCAAGGAGGACCAGGGCGAAAGAGCACTTTCCCACCCCACCCCTCTGTGGCTTCCAGCAAATGGTATTCAGAGGCATTATTGCCTCTGCGTAGTGTAGTGGTTACCTATCTGGTATGTTGTTTTTTTTTCTAATTGTATTCTCCATCACTGTAACCTGCACATGCTCTTAAACCAACATTTAGCCGCACGCTTTTGCAACGGTGTCTTGACATTTTAAAACATTGTGCTTCAGAAATATTTTTTTTCATGGGTAGATTTAATTGACTAATATACGATAAGCAAAGATTAATTTAATCAGGTGGCAGCCTTAGAAAATATTATTTGAATTTAGGCTTGCCTCCAGGGAAAAAAAATAAAGCTCTGCTTCCCCACTACACCAGCATGGTGTAAGAGCAGTGTACTTGTAATCTGGTGAACCGGGTTCGCATCCCCACTCCTCCACATGCAGCTGCTGGGTGACCTTGGGCTAGTCACACTTCTCTGAAGTCTCTCAGCCTCACTCACCTCACAGAGTGTTTGTTGTGGGGGAGGAAGGGAAAGGAGATTGTTAGCTGCTTTGAGACTCCTTAAGGGGAGTGAAAGGCAGGATATCAAATCAAAGTTTATTGCGTTAGCCAATTGGCCATTGTTGTGTATTAAATAAGATATTCTGGCACAGGGTAAAGATTGCTATTGGTCAATTTGAATTCAATCACAATCCACAGCCTGATTGGGTCCCGCCGGAAAGTTTGAAATTATTGGTTCCCGCTAAAATGTATCTTTTCCCTCAGTCCCAGTGTATAAATAGAGCTTTCCCTACCCCCTATCCCCAGTCTTGTCTTATCCCTTACAATGAGCTTTTTCAGATGTTGCTGGACATCAGAACCCACGACACAACATTGCGACGAAGGTAAACAGGGCTGCTGACAGATATAAATCATGGTAGATAAATGGCTGCGTCACAAACCATTTCATCCCGATATGGTAAGCGCTTTGAAGCATACAGAGGAAAGGAAAAAGGCGTTGTTCCTGATCAAGTTTGAGTTGGCCAATTCTGGCCCCCACTCCTCCTCCTCCTCTTCTTCCAAGCATGGAAGCAGAGCATAGGCCATTGTGGCTAGTTTGTGTGCGGCCTTCGCAGCAGCAAGGGCCGCAGGCGGATCAACTGGTAGCCTTTTCCAGAAAGCGCTGAGAGAGAGGAGCAAGACCCGGACCAGCGAGCCGAAAAGAGAGCTGATCAACCCACACCGTGGACGACCAGGATTCAGCCCCAACCAAAGCCCTGTGCGGGGAATAGAGATGGTGCGACAGGAGAGCACAGCAAATCGGCAGGGAGTTTCTGCGGCGGAGAGAGAAGGAAGTGCCCCCCCCTTGTGGGAAAACCCAACTGCAGGATCGTCGGGGTCCGCGAGGGCCATCCACAGCGACGCACCAACTGGCTTAGCTAGGGCAGAACTGTCCTGCCCAAGGGAAACCAGCTGTGCGGGTCCTATAAGGGAAGCATTAGCTACAGGAGGACACGGCCAGATTTACAATTTTGTTGTCGTTCCGCTGGCCGCACTTGTGTCCGACTCTTCGCGAGAGGGAGGCCGTGCTTGTGACCAAAAGGGAAGCCATGGACCTGGTTCCCGGCCTTAGAGCACGCTAGGCATTTAACACCTCTTTGGGGAGCATTTAATGGAGAGTTAGGATGTTATAAGGGGCTGCTTAGAACTCCCGGGGGTCGCAGTCAAACCCAGGCGGGTTCCATTTGGGCCAAAAATAGAGGCTGAATTGGAGAAGCATGCAAGGGGTGCTAGTTGCTTCGAGAACAATGGGGAAATACTGTGCGGATTACCAACCATCAGGGGCAACTCATCCTCTGTGTCCCAACTATTAGCGAAGCTGGCTGGGGGCAAGGTGTTTGCAAAGATTGACTTGGCACAGGCATCCAGCAGCTTGTGCTCCAGCGTCCGCTGATCTTTCCCAACATCAGGGTCTTTTCTAGGGAGTCTTCTCTTCTCATGGGAGGTGGCCAAAGTACAGCTGGAGCCTCAACTTCAGGAGCACCGACACCTCTGTCCTTCCAGCCTGTGCCACACAAGGCATCGATCAACCACTGCATCGGCTACTCCAAAAGAAGTTGCATCGTTGGGGGCAACCGCAACAGAGAGCTTTTGAAACGCTGCGGGGCGTGCTGTCAAAGGAAAGTACGCTTGCCCACTATGAGTGCTAAACCACTGGTGCTGGCGTGTGATCTCACAATATGGCGTGGGGGCTGTCTTGAGTCCCGGGAGGCGGATGGGTCGGACTCCAATCTCATTCTATTCCAGAACCTTGAGCCCCACAGAGCGGAACTATGCCCAGATTGATAAGGAGGCCTGGCTATAGTCAGGAATCAAGAAGTTCCATACTACGTGTACGGCCGCCCTTTCACAATTCAAACGGACCACAAGCCTTTGCTGGGTTTGTTCACCCACATAAACAAACGCCTCAAATCTTGTCCCCACGCATGCTCCGATGGTCCATCTTTTTGAATGGATTTCAATACAACTGTGTCATGTGAAGGGTAGCTGTTGTGCCATGCGGACGCGCTGAGTGTCTACCACTACCTGGAGCAGCCGACGACGACCCAGCCCCGGCCGAGCACGTCATGATGATGGAGACACTTCCCGGACCACCCGTACGGCCGTCGACATCGCCGCAAAACAAAAGGGACCCCGTCCTCGCCCGTGTCCTTGTGTGGGTGGGGAGGGGATGGCCAAGTGGGACTCAGGAAGAGAAATTTAGACCTTTCATGGCAGACAAAATAGCTGTCCCTCCATAAGGGTTGCATATTGTGGGGCGATAGGGTGGTTATTCCAAGGTCTCTACAGAATGAGGTGTTGGACCATTACACATGGGTCATCCGGGCATGGTTCGTGAAATCTTTAGCCAGGTGCTATGTGTGGTGGCCTGGCAGGACAAGGACATTGAACAATGGGTGCGCACCTGTCGAGCGTGCCAGGAGGTGCACCCAGAAATGCCCAGGGCACCAGTGCATTGGTGGGACCAAGAACCCGTGGAGCCGGCTCCATGATTTTGCTCAGTTTCTTAATTGGTCTATAAGGTGCTACTGTCCTCAGCTGCTGTAAAGGGCCCTTCGCATTTTGTTTGCATTTACCCGAGACCATCAGACAACGGGGCGGCTTTTGTGTCCCATTTTGTTAATATTCTGCTCCCTTTCAATAACGGACAAGCCGAACGGATTAGTTAGCGCGCCTCTTGGAAGGTTGGTCTGCTCGCATAATGTTGTTCCTGCAGCACACAACGCCGTCTCCACAGGCAAGTTTTATTAATGGGAAGGAGGTTAGCAACCGCATCACCCATGCCGGGCCGCGATGAGAACCACCGGCTGTACAATGACAACAGAGGATTTTTTAAATAGGGGACCCGCATCCGGGGGTGGTCACCCGACCCAGTTTAAGCATGGCAGAGTTCCACTCTAACTCAGTCCCGAGGGGGGAGGAGCCGCGCACAACTCTTTTCGCAGCAGTTGGTTCCGGGCCACAGGGGGTCTTAGGAAACCGAGATCTTGCCGGAAACAACTAAGTTTCGCCATTACCCGAGGTTATTGGAGAGAGAAGTCTGCATACCAAGGAGTCCAGTAGTTTCGAAGACCTTGTTGTGTATAGTCCATTCTTTGTGTATTAAATAAGATATTCTGGCAGCAGGGTTGCTATTGCTGGTACTGTGTCCCGCCGGAAAGTTTGAATATTATTGGTTCTTTCCACGAGGCTTTTCCTTTGTCTTATCCCTTACAATAAAGGGTATAAGAAGTGTTGCCGGAACCCACGACACAACAGCATTGGCCATTTATACAAGTGAATACACTAAACAACAGATGGTAGATAAAACTAGACTCTACAATTCTCCTCCTCCTCTTCTTCCATGAAGCAGAGCATTCTATGTTTATTATTATTGACTACACTGTTTATTCTCTACTTGCCCCAGGGCACTGCCATTGGGTCTCACACCACCCTCAGAACGACCCTGTGAGGTAGGCTAGAAGCAGAGAGTTGCCCATGCAGGAAAAAGCAGGTTCCTCTGGGGACAGCTTGATTTACGTCCGTGCTGCACAGCAATCTGCTGATCCCAGTTCTGGGGAATAGGGGAGGCCAGACGGGTGGGGTGTCAAAGGTTTACAGCTCCCCAGTGTGGGAAAACTGGGGCTAGGGAGAGTTTCTGGTCGGAACTGTCTTCAGAAATGTGGGGGGCCAGAGGCTCCCCATAGCTGCTGAAGGCTCTGCTTCAGTCAGCCTTTGGCCCTCTGGATGTCCAGCTACAACTCCCATCAGCCCCAGCAAGCACGAGCAATTGCCAGGGATGATGGGAATTGTAGTCCTGCTACATCTGGCGGGACAATGATTCTGCACCACTTTGTACTTGCTGCATTAACTCACATCCTGGCCAGTGGCAGCTGCAGCAGAGCAGCCCAGTGTATTGGGGGGTGGGACTGGGCAGAAATTCATGGGGCACGTAGGCAGCAAATGTTTGGGGACGTGACACAGGTTGAATTTCTGCCTGCACACATTCTGCCACCCCCACTCACCCAGAACCCGATTTGGAATAGAGCGATGGTTAGAGAACCATTTTCAGGCTTTCCCTTCTGAGCTACATTCTGGGGGCCACATGCAAAGTGGTGGGAGGGGCCGTAGGCAGAAGTGGGTGGAGCTAAGCTGAACATTACCTTTGCACAGTGGGCTGGTGTCCACACATGTGCGCACACCCCTCTCCACCCTCCATCCAGGCAATCGAGAGAGATCACTGGAGATCAAGGACACATCAGCCAGGCCCAAACACTTGTGGAGAATTTGAAGCAAAGTTGGTTGGAGGCATGGCCTGGGGAGAGGCTGCATTTGCGCCCCCCCCATCACTGATCATCATCTCTGTTAGGGATACTTTAGTTGAGATTCCTGCATTGTGGGTTGGCCTAGTTGACTCTTGGGGGCCCCTTCCAACTCTACTATTCTATGATATGTGAACGTATTTTCTGTTTTAGCAGAGCCAGCGTTAAGGCAGGCATCTTAGGCTGTGATCCGAACCCCACTTACCCGAGAGAAAGCCCTGCCAAATTCCATCAGGCTTCCCTCTGAGCCGATTTGCGAGGACTGTGTTGTTGATCTTTCCCAATTCTTCGCATCACAAGTCAAAATAAGCAACGCCTTTAAGCCACATGACTTTGGCAACCCGTGACAAACTGAGGAAGCTACCAAGCTGATTTTGATAACCTGTGTTCTCCACACAAGACTGCCAGGGGCTCTCCAAGGTTTCAGAAGGGGAGATCTCTCCCAATGTTACCTAGAGATGCTGGGGTTTGAACCAGGGACCTTTCTGCAGCATCAGCATCCCAAAAGCTCAAGGTGGTTTGCCCTCCCAACGACCTGCATTGTTCCTGCCTTGAGGCGGTTGAACTAGGTTTCCTCATTGCCTGAAAGTCCAGCCAGTCAGATTTACTAGATGACCCCCATTTCTAATGTTATGAGAGAGAAAGCCTTCCTAGGCTTCATACAAGACACCACCTTTAAAGCACATTCAGAGCGCTTTCTTCCCACCTCAAAGAATTCTGGGCACTGTAGTTTGTTAAGGGCTGCTGGGAATTGTAACCATGAGGGGTGAACTACAAGGCCCAGAATTCTTTGAGGGAAAGAATGTGCTTTCAAGTTACAGTGTATATGCTACCCTGTTCACCTTTACCACACGAGTCATGGTTTTAGAGAGCCAGTGTGGTTTAGTGGTCAAGAGTGGTAGCCTCGTAATCTGGGGAACCGGGTTCACGACTCCCCTCCTCCACATGCAGCTGCTGGGTGACCTTGGGCTAGTCACACTTCTCTGAAGTCTCTCAGCCCCACTCACCTCACAGAGTGTTTGTTGTGGGGGAGGAAGGGAAAGGAGAATGTTAGCCGCTTTGAGACTCCTTCGGGTAGTGAAAAGCGGGATATCAAATCCAAACTTCTTTTATAACAAATAATGCTTTTGACCCTGAGGTGTATATTTTCAGGACTCAACTTATTTTTGTAATTTCAGGTTGTTTTACACTCATTTCTAAAATTAATGATGTTTTTTAATTGCTCTAACCTGCCCTGGGATCTTAGGGTGAGGGGCAGGTAATTAATAATAATAATAATAATAATAATACCCATGTATGTCACACAAAGAAACACCAGAGGAGGAGCAATAATCACAACAGAAACATTTGAGAAAGTGCATTACTAATTTTACCAGCGTTTCCTAAACTGCACATAGAAGCACCAGCTCACGATGCCTTGGATTGAGACCAGGAGGTTTGGGAAGGGTCCCGCCAGTTCAGATCCATTTTTTTTCTCTAAAAACGTTCCCTGCGGTCGTTCATGCTTCCACCGTTCAGCTGTGATGTTCTGAAGCCTTTCTCTCCATTATCAAGACTTTAAAAAACGACTCTTGTCCGAGGCAAGTCCACATTTGGCCCTTGAATGGTTTTAAGTGGTTTCTGTCACTGAAGTCACTGTTGGTGGTCGGCTGTGGAAATTGCTTCTCAAAATGTTTGTCACACTGAGCAGAGGGGTCTCCCTGCTCAAATTAGCCAGAATAGCTTAGTTAGTACAAATAGACCATCGTTCCTCACATTCAGACAAAAAAAGAAACGCACAGCCATCTAGCCTTATGTGGCTACAAAGATTTCGAGCATACAAGGCTAACCAAAACGAGGCAATAGGTTTTATAAGCAGTTATAAACAGGATAACAGGAAGATGCCTTCTCCTGAACCTGACTGTTGCTCCATCTAGTTCAGTAGTGTCTACAGCTGCTGTCCAGGGTTTCAGACAGGGAGACTCTTCCCTGCTGTACCTGAAAATGCTTTTGGGCAATTGAACCTGGGACCTTCTGCATGAAAGGCAGATGAGATAAGGCCCTTCCACCGAGCAAGTGGATTCTCTCATGTCTGCAGGCTGGTGGGATTTTGGGGGCCCCAGGAGAGAAAACCAGTGGCTGTGGTGTCTGACAGTGCCGAAGGAGAAGTGGATTTTTATCATGGAATGATAATTGTTCCTGGAGGAGCATCTCCACCTTCATCATTCAGCCCGGACACTGAGGTCCTCCTCTGAAGGTCTTCTGGCGGTTCCCTCACTGCGAGAAGTGAAGCTACAGGGAACCAGGCAGAAGGCCTTCTCGGCAGTGGCGCCTGCCTTGTGGAACGCCCTCCTATGGGCGCAGCCGAGGGGGCAGGAGGGCAGCTGCCCCCCCAATCAAGTAAATAAATAAATAAATAGAAATAATTAAAAGAAATAATTAGAAGATTTGAAATTGAAATGCTCGCTGAGGTCACTTGGATGATGTGGTGCAACACAACAGGAAACCCAACTGAGTGATCTGCATGGCTTCCGTAAACTGACCAATCACATTGCAGGTAGCTCAGTTCTGGAAGCTTCTCATCGTTTCCGGCGTTTTCTCCTCAGAGCTAGAAGTTTCTATACAGCAGAAAGCCCTCAGTCGACGATGGTGATTTTTTATTTAACTCCCTAGCTTTCAAATGACTGAAGGCTTTGACAGGTTTTTTTCCGAGCACTTGGGGTCAAAAGAAAGCAATTTAAAAGAACGTTTGTTGAGATGTTTCATTCTGAATCTGCTGGGTAGAGCCAGACAGAGGAGGATGACAGGCGGGTGTCCTGGCCCCCCCCCCAACATAAATCCTGGCAATACTCATGCATCCAGCCCTCAGATGCCAAGGAGATAATTATACGACTTTTCGTAGCGATCCGAAGGCAGCCCTGCATCGGAAAGCTTTTAACGTGCAACGACGGTCTGTGGTGTTTTAGTATATTCTGCGGGAAGAGGCAACCTGATCAGACGGGCAGGGTACAAAAAAATAAATTATTATAATGATTCCTCCCTAGAGGATCCTGTCGCTCGTGTGGAGTCTCTGGTGTTTGGCGAAGTTCGAAACATAGCGGAAGACCTTCCCGCAGTCCTGGCACTCGTAGGCGTTCTCTTCCGCGTGGACCCGTTGGTGCTTGGCGAGGCTCTGCTTGCTGCAGAACCGCCGGCGGCACTCGGCGCACTCGTACGGCTTCTCCCCGGTGTGGCTGCGGTGGTGGGAGACCAGGTGGGCCTTGCTGATGAAGGCCTTGCCGCAGTGCAGGCACCCATAGGGCCTCTCGCCCGTGTGGATCCTCAGGTGCTTCACAAACTCCTCCTTCCAGCGGTAGGTCTTCTTGCAGGCCGGGCAGGCGTAGGGCTTCTCGCCGGTATGGATCCTCTGGTGGTTGGTGAGCTTCCCCCTCTCGCGGAAACTCTTCCCGCACTCGGCGCACTCGTGGGGCTTCTGCCCCGTGTGGATCCTCTGGTGCCGGATCAGCTTGTCCCTGCGGCGGAAGCTCTTCCCGCACTCAAGGCAGACGTGGGGCTTCTCGCCCGTGTGTATCTTCTGGTGGCGGATTAAGGTCGATTTGTGCTGGAAGTTCCGGCCGCACTCGGGGCAAAGGTACTTGACCGCCACGGCGTGGAGCGCCGCCTCAGGAACAGGCCCGTCTGCCTCCGACCGGTGCGACAGCTCCCCCCAAGTCACCGCGGGAAGCCACTCCTGCTGCCGCTTCGATCCGCAAGCTTCCTCAAAGCTCTCGCACCTCAGTGTGAGGCGGCTGGCAGATTTGCCCAGGAACATCCTTCGTGCTTCTGTTAACTCCAAACCTCTTTGCTGCCCGACCTCTTCCTCTTCCTGAGAAGTCGTAGTGCTGTCTGAAGGAAGGAAAAGACACAGTTGAGTCATCGACCGCCCCCCCGCCCAAATCATTTTTAGTTTTATTTAACAAGATTTAGATGCCACTTAAGAATAATTTTAAAATCGAAGCCGTTTCCCATCTAATGTCACTTCTTCCCGCCTTACACATTCAAAGCAGTACGATAAAACATTAAACAGTATAGTCGTACCTTGGTTCTGGAACGCCTTGTGACTCAAACATTTTGGCTCCTGAATGCCACAAACCCGGAAGTGAGTGTTCCGGTTTGTGAACGTTTTTTGGAAGCCAAACATCCAATGCCGGCTTTCGATTGAGTACAGGAAGCTCCTGTAACCAATTGGAAACTGCACCTTGATTTTCGAACATTTTTGGAAGTCAAACGGACTTCCGGAACGGATTCTGTTTGAGAACCAAGGAACCACTGTAGTGGCTTCCCCCAAAGAATCCTAGGAAATGCAGGTGGTTAAGGGTGCTGAGAGCTGTTAGGAGGCGTCCTATTCCCCTCTCAGAGCTACAGTTCCCAGAGTTCCTGTGGTAGGGGATTGATTGACTGTTAAACCACTGTTAAACTGTACAGTAGCTCTGTGAGGGGAATAAAGTTGGGTGTGTGTGTGTCTCTTAACAACTCTTGGCACCTTTAACAAACTACAGTTCCCAGGATTCCTTGGGGGAAGCCATGACAAGTGCTTTGAATGAGTGGTGTGTGCTTACAAATTTAATAATAATAATAATAATAATAATAATAATAATAATAATAATTTATTTATACCCCGCCCATCTGGCTGGATTTCCCCAGCCACTCTGGGCTGCTCCCAACGGAATATAAAAAAACATGATAAAACATCAAACATTAAAAAATTCCCTAAGCAAGGCTGCCTTCTAAAAGTCAGATAGTTGTTTATTTCTTTGACATCTGATGGGAGGGCGTTCCACAGGGCAGGCACCACTACCAAGAAGGCCCTGTGCCTGGTCACTGTAACCTCGCAGTGAGGGAACCGCCAGAAAGACCTTGGAGCTGGACCTCAGTGTCCGGGCTGAATGACGGGGATGGAGACGCTCCTTCAGGTATATTATTAGCTCATCACCCTGCCTTCTCCCACTCCTGCTAGTTAAGTGACTCCATACCGAGTGTTTCTGCATCTTGGTCGCCCTTCTGCTTGATCTCCTTGAAGAGCGGCCTCTGCCAAGCATGCGATGGAACTTGCTCTCCCTCGGGAGAATTCACCATCACCTCCACAAAGGTTCCCAGCTCCTGTAAGAAGAGCAGAAAGGTTTCTGTCAAAGTTGGGATAGGGAAAGTATCCACTAGAGGTGGCAGGGAGACCAGGGTGGGAGGAATTCCCCCTCGATTTTTGTTAAGAAACACATCATTTCATCAAGTTAAATTGCAATGGAATGTTATGACTGATTGTGATGGAGCTAACGCAATCTTAAGCTATGTCAACAGAAGTCTAGCATCCAGATCAAGGGAAGTAATAGTATGGCTCTATTCTGCACACCTGGAACACTGTGTCCAGTTCTGGGCACCACAATGAACCAATGGATTCAAGTTAAAAGAAAGGAGATTCCGACTAAACATCAGGAAGGCCTTTCATTGGAGGTTTTTAAGCAGAGCTTGGATGGCATTATACCTCTGTGAGGGGCAAAACTACAGCTCCCAGGAATCGGGGGGGGGGGAGCCATGACTGCGAAAAGTGTGATGAATGTGGTTTGAATGTACAGCATGAGACTTTTAACCTCCGGGTCATGGGTTCGACCCCCATGTTGGGCAAAAGATTCCTGCATTGCAGGGGGTGGAAACAGATGACCCTCATGGCCCCTTCCAACTCTACCATTCTAGGATTCTACAGTGTGTACTGTGGATGTGGCCAGAGTCCAACCACTACACCACACTGCTCTACACACTATACCACACTGCCAGTTCACTCCCACCCCCCTTTGCCCCGCCCACTCAAGTTCTATAGGTTAAACTCTGGTTTATCAACAGATCCAGGCACTCGCCCCCACCTAACCTAGCAAATTCCCATGTGAACCTCCCAAATTACAGGCCGACCCCCGCCCCAGTCACCTCCTGCCCCAATTGTTCTGCCTCTTGTTGCCTTAGCAGGAAATCCTCAGCCAGGGCGATCACGTGGGCGCAGGTCTCAGGCTCCTGTTCCCTGACCCAGCTCTGCATCTCCAGGGGCAGGACAGCCAGGAACTGTTCCAATATCACCAGCTCCAAAATCTGCTCCTTCGAGTGCCTCTCCGGTTTCAGCCACCGATGGCACAGGCTCCGGAGTTGGCCGTAGGCATTGTGCAGACCCTCGGCCTCTTGGTAGCAAAAACGCCTGAACTGCTGGCGCCGGGCCTCTGCCCCGACCGCACCGCTCAGAAGACCAGCGGCCTTCCCTTTCCTGCTGCCCCTCATCGCTCTGGCGCTGTCCGGTGTGCCAGTCGCTCGTTGCCCTTCCATTTCAGAGGCGGGTGTCCTCTGCCAAGACCCCCACTCTCTGGCCAGCCATTTGCAAGTTGTGAATGCTCCCTCAAAGGAGGCTGGGAACACTTTGACCCCATCCCAAGGCAGGGCCTCCTGACATGGTGGCAGGCTTCCCCACCCTGAGCAAGGGGACGGCCTGGCCTTCAAGAACACCTCGTTTTCTCGGGTTTCCCAATGCACTTCCTCCAGTTCCGGCTTGACATGGGTCGAGCCAGTCCACCCATGAGGCTCGCCGATGCACACCATCTGGATATCATGAGCGTCGGCCGGGTCCTGGGCCTCCGTTTTTATCCCGCCGTGCTGTCCGAGCGCAACCCGGAACTGCAGGCTCAGGGATGGCGAGGCGCGTCCTTCCTCAGCGGCCATTTTGTCTTGGCCTTCCCTCAGCCGTGGCTCTCAAACTCGCAGGGCTTAGCACACATCTGAGGGAAACATTGTACCAGGGCAGGTGCCTAAGCATCCAAACGAGAGAATCGGAGTCTCTTTTTGCCAAACTGGTACCGAAAGAGAAGTTGGGGGCCTTCTTGGTTGGTGACTGGGCCTTCTCCCTGAAAGAAGATAACCGAGAGAAGGAGAAAGAGCTGTTAAAGCGCAGTTACTTTTGGAGCAGACTGCTTTTGGCTGCCTTCACGCTGCAGTTTATTCCATTTCCCTGTTATTTTACACACACACACATATATATAATATTTGAGCTGGGTTATTTGTGGGATCTGCCTGGTGTTTTTACATGAGTAGAACGTGTCCTTTTATTTAAAATGCATCTCTGGGTTATTTGTGGAGCCTGCCTGGTGTTTTTACATGAGTAGAATGTGTCCTTTTATTTAAAATGCATCTCTGGGTTATTTGTGGGGCATAGGAATTCGTTCATATTTTTTTTCAAAATATAGTCCGGCCCCCACAAGGTCTGAGGGACAGTGGACCGGCCCCCTGCTGAAAAAGTTTGCTGACCCCTGCCCTAAATGTAGAGCTTTATATACATCAGCCTTCTCCAGGGCCCTCCTGATGTCTCGTTTTGGACTACAACTCCCATCAGTGCCATCCTACACTGGCTGAGGCTGATGGGAGTTGTAGTCTGAAACATCTTAAGAACACAAAGAAATGATGATGATAGTAATAAAATACTCTCCAGGTTTCTAGCTTTCCCCTTTTAAGGGAGAAGTATTCAAGACACTTCCAGGGGAATATTTATTCAATACATACCCTGCCCTTCCCCCAAAGGAATCATAGAATCCTAGAGTTGGAAGAGACCACAAGGGCCATCCAGTCCAACCCCCTGCCAAGCAGGAAACACCATCAAAGCATTCCTGACAGATGGCTGTCAAGCCTCTGCTTAAAGACCTCCAAAGAAGGAGACTCCACCACACTCCTTGGCAGCAAATTCCACTGTCGAACAGCTCTTACTGTCAGGAAGTTCTTCCTAATGTTTAGGTGGAATCTTCTTTCTTGTAGTTTGAATCCATTGCTCCCGTGTCCGCTTCTCTGGAGCAGCAGAAAACAACCTTTCTCCCTCCTCTATATGACATCCTTTTATATATTTGAACATGGCTATCATATCACCCCTTAACCTTCTCTTCTCCAGGCTAAACATACCCAGCTCCCTAAGCCGTTCCTCATAAGGCATCGTTTCCAGGCCTTTGACCATTTTGGTTGCCCTCCTCTGGACACGTTCCAGCTTGTCAGTATCCTTCTTGAACTGTGGTGCCCAGAACTGGACACAGTATTCCAGGTGAGGTCTGACCAGAGCGGAATACAGTGGTACTATTACTTCCCTTGATCTAGATGCTATACTCCTATTGATGCAGCCCAGAATTGCATTGGCTTTTTTAGCTGCTGCATCACACTGTTGACTCATGTCAAGTTTGTGGTCTACCAAGACTCCTAGATCCTTTTCACATGTACTGCTCTCAAGCCAGGTGTCACCCATCCTGTATTTGTGCCTTTCATTTTTTTTGCCCAAGTGTAGTACTTTACATTTCTCCCTGTTAAAATTCATCTTGTTTGCTTTGGCCCAGTTCTCTAATCTGTTAAAGTCATTTTGAAGTGTGATCCTGTCCTCAGGAGCCCAGGGTGGAATAGGAATATCAAAATATGATTACAGCCTGGGAAAATAAGTTTCTACAAAGAGAGAAGCAAGAAGAAAGTGGAATCAAAATATGCAGGGGCCGCCTGAAACCTTATTTCCTGGCTCAGATCAGAGGTGTTATTATGATGTTTCTGGAGGTGGTCTTGAGTTTGAGGGTGAGCAATTTCTTTCCCCCCCCCTTTTAAATATCATTTTTATTGTTTTTATATAAATACATTGAGAAAAACTTTCACATTTATCTTTCCATTCATTTAACATTTTGGCCTTTTAGGGCCGTGACTTCCCTCAAACCCTCCACATGATTTTCTAATATCTATTACTTTATACTATACTTCTTAACTCAATCATTGCTTTAAATCATCATATCCAACTTAATCACTATAATTTCATATTTACGACGACATTTCTTCAATAATCTACAAAGCTTCTTGCAATCCTATCAACGTATTTGATTGAATACCACTGTCTTTTAAATAATTCGTAAGTTTAGTCCAATTTCAAAAGTGTATATAAGGGTGAGCACACCTTTCCTCTGGGTCCTCCTCCTCTCTCCTGCGTGTGGGGGGAGCACCCTGTTGCAACAGCGTCAATAAAGATCAGGCTTACTAGCTGCTTTGCTTCTCAGTATTCTCTGGTTGGAAATCTGTTATTTCCTCCTACCAATGGAGAACCTATAAAGCAGGGGTGGCCAACTCCCAAGAGACTGAGATCTACTCACAGAGTTAAAAACTAGCAGTGATCTACCCCTTTTTGGGGTTTGGGTCAAAGTCGTTGAGTTTTTTCAGGGAGGAGGTTAAATGTTGAGCTTTTTTTAGGGGAGCCACAGCTGTTCAGCTTCTTTGGGGGGGCACTGATCTACCGCAGACGTCCAATGATCTACTGGCAGATCACGATCTACCTGTTGGACATGCCTGCTATAAAGAACTCTATACGGGCTCTTGTGCACCCCATAAGGGAAAAGGAGCAGTTTTTGTTTACAACAGAGGGGTCACATCCAGGCTGAACTGAGAGCAGCAAGAAATGGGAGCATTTAGGGTCATTGGCCTAATCCTGTGGAAGGCTCAATTCAGACCCAATGGATGCCTTCTCTTTAATCTTTAAATGTCTGCTGCGAACTTTTCCATGCTGCCAGACTTATGCAGGCTACTAAAAATAAGTTAGTGGGTGATTTTGGGTTTTCATGTTACTTTTTAGGGAAGTTTTTAATGTGTGATATTTTTGTATTTGATTTCTGTTGGAAGCCGCCCAGAGTGGCTGGGGAAATCCAGCCAGATGGGCGGGGTACAAATAATAAATATTATTATTATTATTATTACTATTATTTTAGTGAGTGTTTGTGTGTACTCGTTTGTTGTAAACCACTTGTGTTTGTGTGTACTCGTTTGTTGTAAACCACTTTGATATTTTTTAGCAAATAGCGGCATACAAACATTTTTTTTTTGCGTGTGTGTCGTGTGTGCATATATACAAACATTTTTTTTTTATTGATAAAATTGGTTTTGTCTGGCTGCCAAAATATTTGACCATTTGCCTTTCTGTCTTATTAGATAGAACTGCACACCACCCTACTATGCCAATGAAAGCAGCTCAAAACGAACAGCGCAGCAGCAATGCGCCAGTGAATACAATCTTCTCTTTCCGGGCACATTGGGGGGGGGGATGCCTCTCTCTCTTTCCCACGGTGCAAAAAGTAATCCCCCCCCACAGCACAGTTTCTTTTCCACTCCAACCCCAGTGAAACCTTCTTCCCCCCACAAAGATCATCCCATTCTCCTTCCTCCAACTCACCAGCTCCTTGCATCTGCTGCCCTGCAGACCCTCTTGGGAATGTCCTGCCAAGGCTCTGGGTTTTCCTCTGTGGCAAAACACAGGAAAGGATTCCTCGCCAGGGCATTGAAGGGAAGAGGAAATAAGATCTTCCCTTGCAGCTTCCTACCTTTCCTGGCCTCTCTAGGAAGCAGAGAACTGCCTGGATGACGCTTTATTTTTTTTTTAACCCTTATTGCAGACATCTCTCTCTCTCTCTCTCTCTCTCTTTCTCCCCTCTCTCTCTTTCTCCCCCCCCCCCTCTCTCTCTGGGACAAGCCACCACCACTGTCACAAGACCAGGCATTCCTAAAAAATAAACAAACAAAGCCCTGGCCTTTAAGCAGCAGCGTGACAGGCAGACATTTAACAGGTGCAGCCAGGCACAGCATTGCACTTCCATGCCAGGGGAGAGCTTTGCCTGCTGAATTTCTGCCTGCCACTGTGCTATGAAAGACGCAAGATCCCTAGGGGAGAGGCGAGTGGAAACCCCCATAACTCAGGAAGAGCTGTGTTTGATGTGCTCTGATAGATTTTTTAAAAAGTAATTTTATACTATAATTTTATTTATAATTTTGCTTATACCCCACCCATCTGGCTGGGTTGACCCAGTAACTCTGGGCGGTTTCCAACACATGTAAAAACATAACAAACAACAACAACAACAAGAACAACAACAACGTTGCATCCCCTTCCTTAAGGCTCAAGGTAGGGGAAAGTGGGGCACGTTGAGCCATTTTTTACTTTAAGCTCTACACACCTCAAAATAATGCACATAACAGAAAACTTTTGCATTTAATATTTATTAGGTACTATTCCAAACAAAACCAAAGGGTTAATGTTTCACATTTGATGGAATAAAATGACAAAAAATCACATTTAAGTTTTTCAAAATAATGGATCAATGTGCCCCAGTAGTGGGGCACATTGATCCTTCATTTGGGGCACATTGAGCCATTCCAATTTAAGAGCAAAGAAGGCATTTTTACTACACAGTATAAGCTTCCAAAAGAGTTTAAAAAATATCTCAAAGTTCTTAAGAGTCAGCATCACTTCAACTTGTACTCATTAAGTAAACATGGAAATGTTACCATCCTAGAAGCACGAGCAGTTCCTCCGAAGCAGAGTGGTTTAGGCAACAATTTTACAATATCCTCAAAAGGAATCAAAGCTTCTGGTTCAGAAGAGGGAGTGAACTTGGGCTGGTCATTCACTTTGGACAGAACACGTTTTAGAAATTTTACAATGAAGTCCCCATATTCATCAGTTCCGGTAACTTCAGCAACATAATGGGAAATTGTGGTTTTTCCTAAAATCTTCACGATAACAAAGTTTCCCTCTTTCACAACAGTCTTGTTGAATTCTATATTTTCTTTTTCCTCTACTTCATCTTTAGAAAAGGTTTCAAAATCAGACGAGTCACTTTCAAGCAGCTGGTTCGCATTCAACTTTTCTTTCATAATTTTTGACACAGCCTTTCCAGGCTCAATGTACCCCATTCCCAATTGGATCAATGTGCCCCACATCACCATTTCAGACATACATCTATTTTACGCAAAACAGGCTGGCAGCCATGACAAATATTTTAGTACATACTGCAGCTATGTTAACTATGATCACATAAATGAAAATATATTTCAGCTACCTTTACAACTTTTAGAGCTACATGGTTCACAATACATATACAATTTTTTACTAAAGCTTACCTAATTTAACAAATCTGGATTTTTTAAAAAACTTCTTTGAAAACCCAAACCCAAACACAATGACAGTATGTAGTATCACTGCTGTTGTTTTTGTGTTGCCACAAACTTTGTATAAAAGCTAAAGTACGGTTTTAAAATGGAAAGGATCAATGTGCCCCATGGCTCAACGTGCCCCACTTTCCCCTACATGGTCCTTCTCCTCCTCATTTAATCCCCACAACAACCCTATGAGGTAGGCTGAGAGGCAGCGGCTGGCCCCATGAGCTGCATGGCCGAGTGGGGATTTGAACCCAGGTCTCCCTAATCCAACACTTTAACCACTACCCCACACTGCCTCGGCGAGAAGGTTCGGTCTTATTCGGAAGTTCATGATGAAAGTATCGCAGTGGGCCGGGTGGTAACTGGTGGTCCTAAAATTGCATTGCTAAGCTTGTTCATTGGTGATTTAAAGAACTAGAGTTTAAAGGCTTATTTAATTCCTGCATTGCCTTTTCTGGGGGGGGGGGGAGCAGAACCTGAGCTTGCTGTTGGTTTTTATTGCCCCCCTCTTGGCTATGCCCATGACAGCAACAGCGAAACAATTAAAAGACCAGCACTGTAAAGCAACAGGCCAGTCTATGACAGGCCGTGTGGCTGGAAAGAGTCTAAATGAAACAAATTCAAGGATATACAGGTGAAACTCGAAAAATTAGAATATCGTGGAAAGGTTCATTTCTTTCAGTAATTCAACTTAAAAGGTGAAACTAATATATGAGATAGACTCATGACATGCAAAGCGAGATATGTCAAGCCTTTATTTGTTATAATTGTGATGATTATGGCGTACAGCTGATGAGAACCCCAAATTAACAATCTCAACTTTGGGGTTTTCATCAGCTGAACGCCATAATCATCACAATTATAACAAATAAAGGCTTGACATATCTCGCTTTGCATGTCATGAGTCTATCTCATATATTAAACTCCAGTAGCTAATGAAAACAATTGCTTACATAAATGAACTTTTCCAGAAATAAAATGAAAACAATTGCTTACATAAATGAACTTTTCCACAATATTCTAATTTTTCGAGTTCCACCTGTAAATGCAACAAATAAATAAAACTCTGGCAGGCAGAGACAGCTCCTCCTTCTCCTCGACTTGCCATCTCCTTGATCATTTTAACTGAGCTCTTGCGATGCAACAAAGAGTTAAGTCAACAGAGGCTGTAGTTGCTAGAGAAGGGCCGGAAATCTGTGGGTTTTCCTTTCTTTAAAAGTGTGTCTGTGGCTGGGGGTGGGGGGGTGGAGAATGGGAAACCCTCCAGTCTCCTTCCTGCTCCACCTTCTAACAGGAGGGAACCTGCCTTTTGAATCCCCAGCCTCGGTTTGCACTGCGTTGCTTGGCTGATCTGCAGAAGAGTTTTGCGCTGGATTTATTTCTGCTGCACGTCTGGAAGGGAGGTGAGTTTTAAAGGGGTGGGTGCAAGATTAGAAAGGGGGGAAGGAGAGAGAGACACACCAGGAGAGGGAGGTAATGGGCTGCAGGGACCAGGCACCCTCACCCACCCAACCTCCAGTCATTTAAAAAGCAAACACAGTATTTAACCACAGAGCCTAGGGCTTGCTAATCACAAGGTCGGCGGTTCGAATCCCCGCAATGGGGTGAGCTCCCGTTGTTCGGTCTCTGCTCCTGCTAACCTAGCAGTTCGAAAGCACGAAGTGCAAGTAGATAAATAGGTACCACTCCGATGGGAAGGTAAACGGCGTTTCCGTGCGCTGCTCTGGTTCGCCAGAAGCGGCTTAGTCATGCTGGCCACATGACCCGGAAGCTGTACGCCGGCTCCCTCGGCCAGTAAAGCGAGATGAGCGCCGCAACCCCAGAGTCGTCGACTGGACCTAATGGTCAGGGGTCCCTTTACCTTTACTATGGTATACATTTACAGGTAGGTAGCCGTGTTGGTCTGCCATAGTCGAAACAAAAAAAAAATTCCTTCCAGTAGCACCTTAGAGACCAACTAAGTTTGTTCTTGGTATGAGCTTTCGTGTGCATGCACACTTCTTCAGATACACTGAAACAGAAGTCACCAGACCCTTATATATAGTGAGAGAGTGGGGAGGGGTATTACTCAGAAGGGTGGTGGGAATGGGTGATAGGTGTGGAAACTTGTCGAAGACCAATTGCAGTCGTTAACAGTCGTCAACAGGTTTTCCACACCTATCAGCCAATCACCCATTCCCACCACCCTTCTGAGTAATACCCCTCCCCACTCTCTCACTATATATAAGGGTCTGGTGACTTCTGTTTCAGTGTATCTGAAGAAGTGTGCATGCACACGAAAGCTCATACCAAGAACAAACTTAGTTGGTCTCTAAGGTGCTACTGGAAGGAATTTTTTTATTTTTTATTTTGTTTTGACTACGGTATACATGTATGTATGTGTGTGTGTGTGTGTGTGAATATATATATATATACACACACACATGCATACAATTTTCTTTCTTTTTAAAAATATATTATCAACACTGTTTTATTTCTGTGAAATTATTTTTATATATCATACAAGTTATCTCATACAAGTTACATACTGCTTGACTGAAAAAACCGCTCAAAGCGATGTGCAGAAAGAATAAAACTAAAAGTGATCAGTAAAAACAGCTAAAAGCAGTTAGAAGCAGCTGCTTAAAACATTCAAATAATAATAAAAAAAATAATCTAAAAAAAAGATTAAAACACATGTAAATAGTCTACATATCTGGGTAGGTTTGCCTAATAAAGAAAAATATTTTCAGCAAGCGCCAGAAAGAGTACAGTAAAGGGACCTGCCTGGTGTCAATGGGAGGGAGTTCCAAAAGTGTCACACTAACAGGTCAATTGTTATATATATATATTTGTATATATATACATATACATATATATATATATATATATATATATATATATATATATATATATTCTGCTGCATATATCATATCAATATATGAATAAAAATTAAAACAAACCAAATAATCCATGTCTCTTTCTGTAAACTCCATGTCTCTTTCTGTAAACTCCACGTCTCTTTCTGTAAACAGGCCCATCAACTGTGAGTGCAGCTTGTTTGAAGGACATAAGGAAGGTAGAGACACGAGCCATTTATCCAAAAGTCCGAAGTTATAAGAAGGCGAGGAAGAGTGTTGTGACACTTGACTTGCGATAAGACTCTCCCATAGCTCGGGAAAGAAAATGGCTGACCAGCAAAGGATTCTGGGAGGCCAGGCTGCTCTGGATGGAGACCAAATGGATGAGGAGGACCTCACGGGCCCTGAACAAGTTGAGGGATCTGGAAGATGCAGGAAGGCACCTCACGGCATCCTTCATCCTGGGAGCGTCAGGAGACTTATGAAGAGGATAATGATCCCCTGGGTTAAAGAGGAGGCAGAGGAGGGCCTGCTCCAGAGCCAGGGGTCTGAGTGGCTTGAGTCCCCCGGGGGGAAGCAGGCCCCTTGCTCACAGCCGACAGAGCCCGCCATGCCCTGGGGAGACATCAAGGCCTTCCTGGCCCATTTTGAGGGGGCTGGCGAGGCCAACCAGTGGGCAACCCGGCTGGGAGAAGCAGCCGAGGAGGGCTTGGGCAGCCCCGACGCCCGGGAGAGTTACGGGAAGATGAAGGCAGCCATCTTGCGCGGGGAGGCCAGCTGCAGGGAGTGGCAGCGCCAGCGCTTCCGTCTCTTCTGCTACGAGGAGGCTGAAGGGCCCCGGGAGGTTTGCGGGCAGCTGCGGGATTTCTGCCACCAGTGGCTGAAGCCGGAGAGGCGCAGCAAGGAGCAGATCCTGGAGCTGGTGATCCTGGAGCAGTTCCTGGCCGTTCTGCCCGTGGAGATGCAGGGCTGGGTGAAGGGAAGCGGCCCGGAGACCTGCGGGCAGGCAGTGGCCCTGGCAGAGGAGTTCCTGCTGAGGCAGCGAGAGGGCGAGCACCAGGAAGAGGAGGTGAGGCTGCCGAGAGGGAGAGGGCAAGGCCTGAGGGCTGCTATTGCTCTGTACAGACCAATATTGCTGGCACCGGTTAGCCAGCAACTTTCCCAGCTGTGACCGGAGACGCATGAGGCTGAACATGGGGCATGTTGCAACTGTTCTGCCTTTGAAGTTGTGGTGCTTCAGACATGCAAGCTGGGCTGCATTTAGCTCGGGTTGGGAACCTCAGGCCTGAAGTTGTGGTGCTTCAGACATGCAAGCTGGGCTGCATTTAGCTCAGGGGTTGGGAACCTCAGGCCTGAAGTTGTGGTGCTTCAGACATGCTAGCTGGGCTGCATTTAGCTCAGGGGTTGGGAACCTCAGGCCTGAAGTTGTGGTGCTTCAGACATGCAAGCCGGGCTGCATTTAGCTCAGGGGTTGGGAACCTCAGGCCTGAAATTGTGGTGCTTCACACACGCAAGGTGGGCTGCATTTAGCTCAGGGGTTGGGAACCTTAGGCCTGAAGTTGTGGTGCTTCAGACACACAAGCTGGGCTGCATTTAGCTCAGGGGTTGGGAACCTCAGGCCTGAAGTTGTGGTGCTTCAGACATGCAAGCCGGGCTGCATTTAGCTCAGGGGTTGGGAACCTCAGGCCTGAAGTTGTGGTGCTTCAGACATGCTAGCTGGGCTGCATTTAGCTCGGGTTGGGAACCTCAGGCCTGAAGTTGTGGTGCTTCAGACATGCAAGCTGGGCTGCATTTAGCTCAGGGGTTGGGAACCTCAGGCCTGAAGTTGTGGTGCTTCAGACATGCAAGCTGGGCTGCATTTAGCTCAGGGGTTGGGAACCTCAGGCCTGAAGTTGTGGTGCTTCAGACACACAAGCTGGGCTGCATTTAGCTCAGGGGTTGGGAACCTCAGGCCTGAAGTTGTGGTGCTTCAGACATGCAAGCTGGGCTGCATTTAGCTCAGGGGTTGGGAACCTCAGGCCTGAAGTTGTGGTGCTTCAGACATGCAAGCCGGGCTGCATTTAGCTCAGGGGTTGGGAACCTCAGGCCTGGGGGCCACACACAGCCTCTGCTTGCCCCAGGCCACCCCCTCACTGCTCCTGCTTCCTAGTATTGTTGTGGTTGTTGCCTTCTCCCTATCTCGAGAGACATTGGAGTGTGACGACCTCAGGGCTCAAGCCTGGGTTGTATGTATGGATGCCCTGGGTTGCCCAGACAATATGATTATTATCATTATATATTCATTCATATCCAGCTGTTTTTGGACCACAACTCATTCGAAATATGCACTTCTCTGAGTTTTGCCCTGCAGTTCTCTGGCCAAGTGACATGTACAAAAATGCATATATCGTATGAAAATTAGTGAAAATAACAGCCAAAAATGAATTATATTGTTGGGGGGGGGAATGCATTACAAAAAATGTGTATTTTATGCAAAATTGCATACAAAAGTGTGTTGTGGTATCTCGTCCAGAAAAATAATAATAGAGGAACTTACAATTAGAAAAATGGGAAACTGAAAGGAAGTGTAATTGACAGATTCACCCGTCCTTACTGTTGGGTTCCTGCTGCCTTTCCAGGTCTTGGGGCTGTTTGAGGAAGGGGCTGGGGATTCCCTTGAGGATGAGCAGATCCCGTTGGATTCCAACCAGACGCAGCTGGACAGTGAACTTGAGCAAGAGAACGGTCCAGCAGATGAGAGCGTCTGTGGTAAGTGCAGTACATGGGTTAGTTGCCAGGTTTGATCTTCCCTTTGTGTTGCTTTGAAACCTGCCTTTGCAACCATGGAAGCTAGAGACTTCGGGCAGGAACAGAGCCCCAGAACCTTGTCACTCATACAGATCTCTCTTTGGATGTTGTCTCTAACAGGTGACCTCGAGGGATCCAGTGAAAACGAAGCTTGCGTGGGAAATTCAAAGCAAACAGAGATTGATGGAGCCTTGCTCAGAAGAGAAAAATGTGTTTCCCAGCACCATCCGAAACCAGGACAAACTTCCAAGAAATGGCTCAGGACAAGGAGGAAGCAGGAATGCAGCCCAGACAAAAGATCAGGTGCCTCTTTCCTTGGAGGAGACGGCGTCAAGGACACCCCAGCGAGGCCTGTGCTCGAGAAGGTGGAGCCCTGTGAGGAAGAGGGGGGCGATTTTGGTGACGATGCGGACTTCTTAATCGATGCCGAGGGCAAGCCCCACAAACGCTCAGAGTTTGAGACGTCCAGTCAGAGAGCTGAGTTTACGAAGCATCGCGCGGGAACCCAAGTGGCAAGCGAGAAGATTTGCTGCTGTTTGAGCTGCGGGAAAAGCTTGCAGCCCACTTTAAGCCCAGCTGGGCATGAGCAAAGTGACGCACAGGAAGAAGAGGTTTACAGGTGCTCAGAGTGCGGGGGAAACCTCGACAGGGGCTCGGCACTTGTTAAGCACACTGCAATAATCCACACAGGAGAGAAGCGTTACGCGTGCTTAACCTGCGGGGAAAAGTTTAGCCTCTATTCGAGCCTCATGAAACACAAGCGCACACACGCTGCAGAGGAGAAGTATGCGCCCTTTGAGGCCAGGAAGCGAATCTGCCGGAGCGACAGCCCTCCTTCCGTGACAGAGAAAACTCTGGTGTCAGAGAAGCCTTACACATGCCCAACTTGTGGGAAGAGCTTCAGTAAGAGTTCCGGCCTCCGTTTCCACAAGAGAATCCACACCGGTGAGCGGCCTTACGCGTGCGGGGATTGCGGGAAGAGCTTCAGCCAGCGGTCCAACCTGATCCTGCACCAGAGGACCCACACCGGGGTGAAGCCTTTCCGGTGTTCCGAGTGCGGGAAGAGCTTCCTCCGCAGCTCGGACCTGGTGAGGCACGAAGTCACCCACACGGGAGAGAAGCCGTACACGTGCGCCGAGTGTGGCAGGTCCTTCGGCCACAACTCAACGCTCATTGCCCACGAGAGGACCCACACGGGCGAGAAGCCATACAAGTGCTCCGTCTGCGGTAGAAGCTTCCGGCACCACTCGGGCCTTATCAAACACGAGAGGACCCACACCGGGGAGAGGCCATACGCCTGCCCAGCTTGCGGGAAAGGCTTCAGCCAGAGCTCAGGCCTCACGCTCCACATGAGGACCCACACGGGAGAGAAGCCTTACCAGTGTTCGGCTTGCGGGAAGAGCTACAGCCAGAGGTCAAAGCTTACCAAGCACGAGAGAACTCACCTGACGGAATAACTTTACATTTTCTCATCCAGAGGGTCAGGGTGTGAGGGGGGGCAGAAGTTGGACCTCAAACCTCTGGTCTGTGGGGTGCTTGTGGGGGGAAACATCAATTACATGTGAGGGCCGCCAAACAGTGGGCTCCATTAGCAAACCTGATTGTGGGGGCATCCCCACAGCAGTGCCATGTGGCACATTTTGAACTTTGTCCACGCCAGGTGTCGCCAAACAACACCCACAGGAGACAGTGTGCCCATCAGCACCTCCTGTGGCACCTATGGAAAACTTCAATAAATCGCCTCTCAAACATCCACAAGTTGAAAGGGACCCTGCTCTTCCTGCTCAGTTCCTGCCTGCACTGTCTCAGCCCCTCCTACATTTAATGCACCTCTTTATGGCTGCCCACATTTCACTAGGTGTCAGGGCTTCAGAGAGATGTTCCAAATGGGAGAGAAGAGCAACTACCTTCTCTCTGTAAGTGAATGGAGTGGTGGCAGATGTAGGTGCCTGTTTTGTCTTGAGGGGGGAAGGTGCATGCCTGCATCTTTTTGCGGCCCTGTTTCTTTTCCTGATCTTGTGGATGTGGCTGCCATTTTGTGCTATGCCACATCCGTGCAACAGCCATTTTGTGACTGTCGCCTCTGGCAGTTTCTCAGAATTCCACTGGCCCCCAAAAATGTGGCCAACCACACGCTATTGCCCTCATCAAAATGTTATCCTGTATAATTTCCCCCTTAATTGAGGCGTTCCGTCGCTCTGGAAAACCTGTTGCTGTGGAATTTAATCCAATAAATTTAAAACAAACGAGCTGTAAAAAAACAGATTAAATTGGGCGGGGAGGAAGGGACCTCAAATGCTGTAGAAATGTGAACAGTACCAAGTCCACAATAAACTCTGTGGAAGTGAATTGTGTTTGTCAGGGCTTCAGCATGAATTGTGGGTGGTCCTCGTGGCCCCCAACAACTCAAGTGTCTCCCATTTGAATGTTTGTTCAAACAATAAGCTATTCCACAGCTTTTGTTGTTGTTCCAGTAAGCGAGGTGTTTGCTCTTTATTTTTCTAATCTCAACTTGTCTTTTTCTTAACATGGTTTTACCTGCCACAAAGGGCGCTTCCAGACTCTCGCTATTTGGCGGGCAGGATTCCTTCATACCCCAGCAAATGCAGGTTGCACAGTTGCAGTTGATGGGGAGGTCTTGTGCCACAAATCCACTTCCGTCCCCCCAAGAAAGGGTTAGACTTTTTTCGGGAAGGAAAGTGATGGGGAAACTCACTGAGGTAACCCTTGCTTGGGCACAGTCTTATGTAGCCTTCCCACAAACAAAGCAGAATTCATGAGAACATAGGAAGCTGCCTTATCTACCAAGTTCAGACCATGGGTCAATCTTGCTCTCAGTAGTTTCTACTCTGACTGGCAGTGGCTCTCCTGAATTTCAAACAGGATCCTCTCCCAGCATCCCCACAGAATCCAGGGATTAAATCTGCATGCAAAGCAGATGCTCTCCAGCCAAACACCTGTCTAATCTGTGAACAAATTACAGTGAATGCTCAATAAACAAGACGCCTGGAAAGCGTCACATACCTCACACCCTGTTTGTGTCCAACTGTCCATCTCACATTTGCTTATGACTGAAAATAGTTGTTTGGAAGGGGGAAAGCAAGCATGCTGTCTTTGTTTCTTCAATGGTGTATGTACACATGCTGGGGACTGAGGGGCACCCCCTCATGTGAAAGGGAAAATACCTCACGTAAGGTGGTGTCTGTTGTATGCTTTTTCACTTGCATCTGTATTTTAAAAAAGAATATTTCTTTTTAAAAAAATGGATGCATATTTAAAATTGCTGTGGGGTGTTTTTTTTTGGGGGGGTGTCTATTAAAATGTTTGATTAACGCAAGGGTGGCTAATTCCCATTTAGGCAGATTTCTGCCTTCAGCATGTTTTTCTGGACCCCCAAACACTGATTTTGACACGGGTAATGTCAGTCCAGCTCGCGCACAGTGAGAGCCCTGCTATGAGCAGACCCCAGTCCTCTTGGGAGGATAAAAAATGGCCCCTCCTCAGGCATCAGCACCATAGTTTGATGAGCACAGAGGGTATGGTAACTCCAGCCTCCCTCAGCTGATCGGCATGCACAGTCTCTCGGGTATAGTGATTTTATGAGGGAATATTTACTGAGACCTGCAGGTGCCATCATGGGTACTGGCACCCGCAGGCCCCACTCTGGCAACCCCTGAGGAGTGACAAATCCAGAAAACATTCCAAATAAAGCAATTAAAACATTTTATTGGTTACAGGTAGGGATAGCCGTGTTGGTCTGCTGTAGTCGAAACAAAATAAAAAAATTCCTTCCAGTAGCACCTTAGAGACCATCTAAGGTTGTTATTGGTATGAGCTTTCGTGTGCACACTTAGTTGGTCTGTAATGTGCTGCTGGAAGGAATTTTATTTTTTTATTGGTATTTAATCTTCATCAACAATAACCAGAACAAAAGAATAACTACAACTAAACATTAGGAAGAACTTTCTGACTGTAAGAGCTGTTTGACAGTGGAAAGGACTCCTTTGGGAGGTGGTGGAGTCTCCTTCCATGGAGGTTTTCGAGCAGAAGTCGGATGGCCATCTGTCATGGATGCTTTAGCTGAGATTCAGGGGGTTATACTAGATCAGTGTTTTTCAACCACTGTTCCGGGCACACTAGTGTGCCGCGAGATGTTGCCTGGTGTGCCGTGGGAAAAATTGAAAAATTACTTTATATATAGTCAATATAGGCACAGAGTTATTTTTTTAACATTTTCTAATGGTGGTGTGCCTCGTGATTTTTTTCATGAAACAAGTGTGCCTTTGCCCAAAAAAGGTTGAAAAACACTGTACTAGATAACCCTTGGGGGTCCCTTCCAACTCTACAATTATAGGTTTCTATGCTTATTCAAAGGTTAACTTAAATTTGTCACTTCCAGTTCCCTTACATAGGCTGTGTTTTGGTGCTGAAAGTAAAGAACAGCTAAATGAACAAGTGAGGCAAAATTCATGGCTGTCCCTTAGCCTGGTGGTTTTTTGGATATGCCGCTGGCGGATTATGTCCAAACTGCACAGAGTTTGTGAAAATAATGAAATTTTCCAAATTGCAAAAAAATAAACATTTGAGAAGGCCATTACAAGAACAGGGTGTTGTTCTTGTTGTCGTTTGCTGTAATGTACAGGTGAAACTCGAAAAATTAGAATATTGTGGAAAGGTTCATTTCTTTCAGTAATTCAACTTAAAAGGTGAAACTAATATATGAGATAGACTCATGACATGCAAAGCGAGATATGTCAAGCCTTTATTTGTTATAATTGTGATGATTATGGCGTACAGCTGATGAGAACCCCAAATTAACAATTTCAACTTTGGGGTTTTCATCAGCTGTGCGCCATAATCATCACAATTATAACAAGCAAAGGCTTGACATATCTCGCTTTGCATGTCATGAGTCTTTATCTCATATATTAAACTCCAGTAGCTAATGAAAACAATTGCTTACATAAATGGATTTTTCCCACAATATTCTAATTTTTCGAGTTTCACCTGCTGTATCTAGTAACTAGAAGTCAAGCATGAAGATGTGGTTTGGGGGCAAGAAATGTTAACTGTGGGCTTCAAAGCCAAAGCAATATAAATGGCCATCGGAAGAGGGTTGTGGGACCAGTAAGTTCAGGGCTAAAGTTAACCAGCAAGATGCACTTTGACTTTGCTGTTTCCACCCTCTTCTTCTGGTTTTAACATTGCATTTTAATATTGCAGCAACCGCTTAATGCACAGGTCAACGAGGTGCAGGAGCCCTGCCGTTTTTTTTTGCAACGAGGCACCTTCTAAAGGAGGAGCACAAATCTCAAATCAAACAAACCTACTGGGTGCGTTTTAATCGATTCCAGAGGGTGGTAGGTTTGAAAGGGTTAAGGGTAAAAAAATAAAAATAAAGCGCGCCTCGCTTCCTAGAGGGGCTCTGAGAATGAGTGGGCACGTGGGTGTGCCCCGATTTGTGTTGAAGGTTCCTTCCTGTTCCGCCCTCTGGACCCTCCCCCGCCTGCCCTCCCACTGTTGGCAGAAGTGGCATCTGGATGGAGTTCAGCTGCAGCAGCGACCTTGCAGGGATCGCCCTCAAAGGAGGTGAGAGATACGGGGAGCCTCTATTCTCATCGGGGTGGAAAGCGAATTCAGCATATATATTTTTTCAGGCCGAGGTGAACAGTGGGGCTTTTTATTTTGCAGTTTTCCCTTAACTTGCGAGTCCCAAAAGGACCTGCAGATTCGGGATATTTTCCTTGCTTGGTTGAAAGCCACTGGGGTGGGGTGGGGACAACACTTTTTTTTTTCCTCCTTCCCATCCCACACCGTTTCCCTTTCTTTTTAAAGCAAGGGTGAGTTGGATTGCTAGGAATGTAACTTAGGAACCAGTTGTTGTTGTTGTTGTTGTTCAGTTGTTCAGTCGTGTCCGACTCTTCGTGACCCCATGGACCAGAGCACGCCAGGCACGCCTATCCTTCACTGCCTCCCGCAGTTTGGCCAAACTCATGCTAGTCGCTTCGAGAACACTGTCCAACCATCTCATCCTCTGTCGTCCCCTTCTCCTTGTGCCCTCCATCTTTCCCAACATCAGGGTCTTTTCTAGGGAGTCTTCTCTTCTCATGAGGTGGCCAAAGTACTGGAGCCTCAACTTCAGGATCTGTCCTTCCAGTGAGCACTCAGGGCTGATTTCTTTAAGGATGGATAGGTTTGATCTTCTTGCAGTCCATGGGACTCTCAAGAGTCTCCTCCAGCACCATAATTCAAAAGCATCAATTCTTCGGCGATCAGCCTTCTTTATGGTCCAGCTCTCACTTCCGTACATTACTACTGGGAAAACCATAGCTTTAACTATACGGACCTTTGTCGGCAAGGTGATGTCTTTGCTTTTTAAGATGCTGTCTAGGTTTGTCATTGCTTTTCTCCCAAGAAGCAGGCGTCTTCTAATTTCGTGACTGCTGTCACCATCTGCAGTGATCATGGAACCCAAGAAAGTGAAATCTCTCACTGCCTCCATTTCTTCCCCTTCTATTTGCCAGGAGGTGATGGGACCAGTGGCCATGATCTTAGTTTTTTTGATGTTGAGCTTCAGACCATATTTTGCGAATTGTTGAATTGGAAGGGGTCCCGAGGGTCATCCAGTCCAACCCCCTGCAATGCAGGAATCTTTTTGCCCAAATAGGGGCAAAAATGTGCTGAGGCTTTTCTTTTTCTCACAAACAGGGAGAATTGAGCTTGTCCTGAGCCTATGGCATCACTGCCATTACTTCCCCAAACTGTGACACTGCAGAAGGTTGCATCCGTGGCATCGGATCAGCCTGTTGAATGAGCATCAGGGTGAGCATAAAACTCATGGGCTGCTGTGGGACTGCAGAGACTTCATGGTGGGCTCTTCTGAGAGCAGCTGTAAGCCCAAGCTGGCATTTGGAAACTGGAAGTAAAACAACAGTTGACTTCAGAGATGTCTCTTGTGGAAAGAAAGAGAGTGCCAAAATGGGAGTCGGCAGGAAGCCAGGACCAAGATGTGCCTGAGAAGTCAGGAGCGAAGGTGGAGGAACTGGATCCAATGGGCCGTGGGCCAGGGGGCAGAGCGGAGGAAAAGCAAGAGGGGAAGGAAAACTCTCGGATTATCCAGTATGGAGCCACTGAGGACTTGCTGAGGTGGCCGCCACTCCCTCAGGTGAAGCAAGAACCGGATGACAAACTGACTGAGCATTGGGAAGCCCAGTGGCAAGAATTCTTGAAGGCCACACCATCCCTTCGCTCGACACTTGAAGACCCGCCAGCGTGTCTGCCATGGAGCGACTCGATGGCCTTTCTTGCCTCCTTGGAGGGAGCAGCTACCGTTCGCCACTGGGCTCGAGGAGAGTGGGTGACCCGTCTCGCACCTTCCTCCGGCAGAGAAGCGGACCGAGCTTCCAGCCCCCTGAACGTCACCGAGGTGGGGTCCTCCGGGAAGGGTAGGGAAGATTTCGTGGGTACAGAGATGCAGGGCCCACAGCTGTGTCCGCAGAAGGCCGAGGGCCTCCGGGAGGTTTGCTGCCGGCTCCGGGAGCTTTGCCAACAGTGGCTGACGCCCAAGACACCCATGGAGGAGCAGGTACTCGAGCTGGTGATCCTGGAGCAGTTCCTCTCCATCTTGCCCCTGGACATGCAGAGCTGGGTCAGGGAGCGCTGCCCGGCAGCGTGTGCCCAGGCAGTGGCCCTGGCTGAGGCCTTCCTGTTGAGGTGTCGAGAGGCCGAGAAGCAGCAGCGTGAGGTGAGTATCTTTTGCCCCGATGGAGGGAGGCTGGCATGGGCTGCAGAGCAGATCTGAAGTGTCAGAAGGCAGACTTCTGGCGGGAGAGGGCAAGGATGGGTGCTGTGATGGTATGTGTCCCCCCCATCTCCCTGCAACTCGAAGGGCTGTAGCTCAAGGCCGCACATCTGCTTTGCATGCAGAAGTTTCCAGGTTCAATCCTCGGCATTGCCGGGTAAGGGATGGGGTCAAAAATTAAAGAATCCAAGAACTCTGGCCAGGCGGGAGATCAATTTTAAAGTCTTCAAACAGTTTTATTAATATAGAAGCAAATTCCAGTCGAAATAAATTCCAGGACAAGGCCCTGTTTCGCTAATTCTTCCTCAGCTAGATTTTCATGGTCAAGGTGTATCAATTCTCTGTATTTAAAATTGATCTCCCACCTGGCCAGAGTTCTTGGATTCTTTAATTTTTGACTTCTGGGTATCACCAATAACTCCAGTTTCTATGGTAAGGGATGGGAACATCTCCCAGCTCCAACCTTGGAGAGCCACTTGCAGGTAGACTATAGTGCAAGTAGACAATACTGAGCTAGGTGGACCAGCAATTGCATGGCTCAAGATAATGTAGCTTCAAACATTATTTCATATTCTATGCTACTTTACCTATCTAGATTTACTTTATCTGTAAAGGTAAAGGACCCCAGGACAGTTAAGTCCAGTCAAAGGCGACTATGGGGTTGCGGCGCTCATCTCGCTTTCAGGCCGAGGGAGCCAGCATTTGTCTGCAGACAGCTTTCTGAGTTAAGTAGCCAGAATGACATAATAATAATAATAATAATAATAATAATAATTAGTACCCCGCCCATCTGGCTGGATTTCCCCAGCCACTCTGGGCGGCTTCCAACAAAAATCAAATACATTAAAATATCACACATTAAAAGCTTCCCTAAACAGGGCTGCCTTCAGATGTCCTCTAAATGTCTGGTAGTTGTCTATCTCTTTGACCTCTGATGGGAGGGCGTTCCACAGGGCGGGCGCCACTACTGAGAAGGCCCTCTGCCTGGTTCCCTGTAGTTTTGCTTCTCGCAGTGAGGGAACCGCCAGAAGGCCCTTGGCACTGGACCTCAGTGTCCGGGCAGAATGATGGGGGTGGAGACGCTCCTTCAGGTATACTGGACCGAGGCCGTTTAGGGCTTTAAAGGTCAACACCAACACTTTGAATTGTGCTCGGAAACGTACTGGGAGCCAATGGAGATCTTTCAGGACCGGTGTTATATGGTCTCGGCGGCTGCTTACCAGTCTAGCTGCCGCATTCTGGATTAGTTGTAGTTTCCGGGTCACCTTCAAAGGTAGCCCCACATAGAGCGCATTGCAGTAGTCCAAGCAGGAGATAACTAGAGCATGCACCACTCTGGCGAGACAGTCACGGGCAGGTAGGGTCTCAGCCTGCGTACCAGATGGAGCTGGTAGACAGCTGCCCTGGACACAGAATTAACCTGTGCCTCCATGGACAGCTGTGAGTCCAAAATGACTCCCAGGCTGCGCACCTGGTCCTTCAGGGGCACAGTTACCCCATTCAGGACCAGGCAATCCCCCACATCCGCTCTCGCCCTGTCCCCCCAAAACAGTACTGGCACAACAGAACACCGTGACAAGTGCCAGAGCGCACTGAAATGCCATTTAGCTTCCTGCCATAGCAGTACCTATTTATCTACTTGCACTGGCATGCTTTCGAACTGCTAGGTTGGCAGGAGCTGGGACAGAGCAATGGGAGCTCACTCCATTATGGGGATTTGAACCGCCGACCTTCCAATTGGCAAGCCCAAATAGCTCAGTGGTTTAGACCACAGCGTACAAGAGCTACTTTCTACATAAGGAAAACAAGTGAGGCAGAGCTACAATGCGCAGAGTGGTTTAAATACCAGTCCCTCTTTTTGTAGCCGTTTGAGGAGAACAGAGGGTTTCTTAACAATGCTCAGCACCCCCAGCTAACTACAGTTCCCCGGATGCTTTTGGGGAAGCACTGACTGTTTGACGTCATATAATTCTGCTTTAAATGCAGCGTGCAGATGCGACAGAGTGCAGTGTGTGTTGGAAACCAGCTATTAGACCCAATGCTGCCCTGCTAACTTGTAATGTTGCACGCAAAGGCATTCACACGGGTGACATTGGGAAGGGGCGCATGTGTCAGTATGTGTGCCGTCTGTGTGCGCGCACAGCATCCAGCCCTTGCTTGTAGCTTTTCCCTTTTCAGCCCCGCCACCCTGCACTGATGCAAGACCTTCACTGCTGCTGTTGCAGGTCCCGGGGCCTCTTGAGACGACGGCTCTGAACTTCTCAACGGCTGAGTGGACACTTTCCAACATCTGGCAGAAACACCTCAGCAGAGGGAGCAAGCTAGAGGAGGACAGAGGTGCCAGCTTGCTGGGTAAGGAGAGAAACATGTCATCGGCAGTAGACAGCAACATTAATAATGGGTGCTGGCTGTTTTTAAATATGCAAGTCAAGTTTCTAGTCCTTCATGCTGTCTTCCTTGGGACGTTATCAGGTTCTTCTTCCTGCCACTCGTTGGGAAAGGGGCTCTGGATTTTTATTTTTATTTTGTACTTCTGCAAACCTGGGTATATCCCCTCACTTCCAAGCATGCCAATACTTCCTTTAAGCATGGATCATTCACCTTTTATTCATTCATTCATTCATTTATACATTTGGTGAGTTTCACCCCCACCCTTCCTCCCAGTGGAGCCAAAGGGAGGAAACAGCGAGTGATAAAAAAAAATAATTTTTAAAAATCGTAAAACTTCTTTAAAGTGTCTTAAAAACAATTCCGGCACATGCATACTGGGAAAGATCTCTGCTGAAAAGACTGATTGGTCTTCAGTAGACAGCAAAAAGACAGCAGAGATGGGAGGAGATTCCCCAGGGAAGGTGCCCCCCCCACGACAGGCCTGATTCCTACATTGCACAGAACAGAACTCTTGATAAGGTAGCATTGGCAGGAGTCCCCCGCCCCCTGCAAAATGCAGCAATCAATTGAGAATAAAGTGGTACCTCAGGTTACAGACGCTTCAGGTTACAGACTCTGCTAACCCAGAAATAACGCTTCAGGTTAAGAACTTTGCTTCAGGATAAGAACAGAAATTGTGCTCTGGCGGCGCAGTGGCAGCGGGAGGCCCCATTAGCTAAAGTGGTGCTTCAGGTTAAGAACGGACCTCCGGAACGAATTAAGTACGTTAACCCGAGGTACCACTGTATAGGAATGAGATGATCTTTCAGGTATCCTGGCCACCAAGCTATATAGCCTTTATACACCCATGCCATGTGAGTTTTAATCTGTTTTTAATCTCTTGCTGTTTTAATTTTTCAAGTGTCTTCAATAGTTAATTTTTTTTTCCTTTTTTTTTTTTTTTGGTAAACTGCCTTGGTAGGGAATCAGAGAGTTGTATTCCACGGTCAAACAGCTCTTAACCGCCAGAAAATTTGTTCAGCTGGTGGTTTTGGTCTTGTTTTTACAGTCAAGAGGTGGATTAATTTAATAAAATAAATAAACAAACCAACATCTTGAACTTGGCCTGGTAGCTAATTGGCAGTCCATGTTGCAGAATACACCCACACACAAAAAAACCCGCTGCCCTGCCCAGGGCTGGGAAGCATCTCTCCTAGGCACAAGGTACAGGTGAAACTCGAAAAATTAGAATATCATTGAAAGGTTCATTTCTTTCAGTAATTCAACTTAAAAGGTGAAACTAATATATGAGATAGACTCATGACATGCAAAGCGAGATATGTCAAGCCTTTATTTGTTATAATTGTGATGATTATGGCGTACAGCTGATGAGAACCCCAAATCAACTTTGGGGTTTTCATCAGCTGTACGCCATAATCATCACAATTATAACAAATAAAGGCTTGACATATCTCGCTTTGCATGTCATGAGTCTATCTCATATATTAAACTCCAGTAGCTAATGAAAACAATTGCTTACATAAATGGACTTTTCCACGATTTCTAATTTTTCGAGTTTCACCTGTATGACTCATGTGCCGACTTCTTTTATTTTTACCTTATTCCAGGTGAGTGGCGAAGTGAGGATGAGAAAAACCTCTTACTCAGAAGAAGCGAGCAGATGACAACACTGAGGCAGGCCAAGGAGAACGTGGTCCAATGTCCTAGTCAGGGGGATGCCCTTAAGAATCTGGACAGGCCGGAGGGGAAGCAGGAGACCCTCAGAGGGATCAAGCCCAATAGACTGTCCCGCTGCAGTGGAGAAAAGGACAATGGCGACCTCAGCGTGGCTGGGACTCTGCAAGGACTTTCCAAGGATGAAAGGGAGGACCTCTCGAGGGTGTGCCCCGACCGTCCAGCGCAGGAGGGAGTGAACGCAGACGTGAAAATATACAACTGCGCGGATTGTGGGAAAAGCTTTTCCCGCAGCTCGAACCTCATGAGCCACCAGAGGACCCACGCGGGCGACAAGCCGTACAAATGTTCGGACTGCGGGAAGGGCTTCACCCGCAGCTCGAACCTGATCAACCACCAGAGGACCCACACAGGAGAGAGGCCCTACACGTGCCTGGACTGCGGGGAGAGCTTTTCCCGAAGCTCGCAGCTCATCAGCCACCGCCGGATCCACACGGGGGAGAAGCCGTACCAGTGCGCCGAGTGCCGGAAGTCGTTCAGCTTGCGCTCGCTCCTTATCCGCCACCAGAAGATCCACACGGGCGAGAAGCCGTACCAGTGCGCCGAGTGCGGCAAAAGGTTCATCGAGAGCTCCGAGCTCATCACGCACGAGAGGACCCACACGGGCGAGAAGCCCTACAAGTGCGGCGTTTGCGGCATCAGCTTCTGCCAAAGCTCGAACCTCTTGGCGCACACCCGGACCCACACGGGGGAAAAGCCCTACCGGTGCGCCAGCTGCGGGAAGAGCTTCAGCCGCAGCTCGAACCTCATTGTGCATGAGAGGACGCACACGGGCGAGAAGCCCTACGAGTGCTCCTACTGCGGGAAAGGCTTCAGCCAGAACTCCCGCCTTCTCAGCCACAAGAGAATCCACACCAGGGAGGCCGTGTGAAAAGCCATCGGGGAAGTGCTCAGGCTCTCGAGAGAAAAAGCAAAGCCAGGCACGTTTCAGACAAATGGGGACGTCGAAAACTCCGGCTCTGTTAGGCACGATAATGTTTGTGCAGAACGGAAGCAGGGGAACCTGTGGCCCTCTGGGAGCTGCTGAACTAGAACTCACATTGTCCCTTCTCACTGGGGCGGATGGGAGTTGTAGCTCAGCAACGTTTAGAGCAGTTTCCCAAACTTGGGTTTCCTGCTGTTTTTTGGACTACAACTCTCATCATCCCTAGCTAGCAGGGCCAGTGGTCATGGACGATGGGAACTGTTGTCCAAAAACAGCTAGAGACCCTGGTTCAGAGGGCCACTGTTCCTGATGCAGAAGGGCGTGGTAAAGGATCAAAATAGTTTCCGGTGGCTGTAGGGAGAGATTGGGTGGGGATCTTGATGCTGCAGAAGCTGAACTGCGTTGTGGTGCAGACAGGCCTTCCTCTGCCTCGTCCCAAGGATCTTGGCTCTCACCCTCAGATTTGAGACCCTGATCTGAGACTTACTCTGAAGCAGAGGTTTCCAGTCGCCCTCTGATGAGCACTCCTTGGACTGAGACATCTTACAAAACTCATATACCGTTTTGGAGTTCCTGCTTCCACCGGGTCGGCGCTTGATGGTTATTTCATTTGCCCCAGTGGAGTTACTTGAAATCTGCTTTGCTGAATCGTTTTCGTTGCTGCTTTCGTCCTGCACGTGTTTGAATTGTTGCAGAGTTTGAAATACTTGAAAAAAATTAATAAAAATCCAATGGAAAAAATAGAATAAGAAATGTTTATAGTTCAGTACTTTCTCTCTCTCTCTCTCTCTCTCTCTCCTAGTCAATAATGTATTGATGTTGTATTAGATTCATTGGAATTTGCAGATGGAAAAGTGATCAAGGAGAGAGGAATATGTTCAAATATATAAAAGGATGTCATATAGAGGAGGGAGAAAGGTTGTTTTCTGCTGCTCCAGAGAAGCGGACACGGAGCAATGGATTCAAACTACAAGAAAGAAGATTCCACCTAAACATTAGGAAGAACTTCCTGACAGTAAGAGCTGTTGGACAGTGGAATTTGCTGCCAAGGAGTGTGGTGGAGTCTCCTTCTTTGGAGGTCTTTAAGCGGAGGCTTGACAGCCATCTGTCAGGAATGCTTTGATGGTGTTTCCTGCTTGGCAGGGGGTTGGACTGGATGGCCCTTGTGGTCTCTTCCAACTCTATGATTCTATGAGATATTGCCCATGAAATCTTTTTATTCTCCAGTATTTCATTAGACTGGGATTTGACTATTAATAATAATAATAGTTACAGGTAGGTAGCCGTGTTGATCTGCCGTAGTCGAAACAAAATAATAATAATAATAATCCTTCCAGTAGGACCTTCGAGACCAACTAAGTTTGTTCTTGGTATGAGCTTTCATGTGCATGCACACTTCTTCAGATAATAATATCAAGATATGTTTTCTGGATTGAATTATTCCTGCAGTGCAGGAGGCTACACTAGATGGCCCATGGAGGTCCCTTCCAACTATGATTATATGGCTTTATGGGCTAGGAAATCACCTGGAATTGCTAAGGCAGCCTTACCCAACCTGGCGCCCTCCAGATATTCATGGGACTACAACTCCCATCATCTCTGACTTGGCTATGCTGGCTGTGGAGCTGGATGGGAGCTGGAGTCAGCTGATACCTCCCATGTTTTGGGCAGTGTCTGAGGATTACTTCCTTCTGGAAATAGGCCCTGAAATATCACATGACCCTAAACTTGTCGTGTTTGGGATATGGAAAAGACTCTGCCGATGTGAGGATGATGCCAATGGCGGATGTAAGAAATCGAAAATACAATAAAAACATTTTCATGAAAAAACAAAAGAGGATGATGTTATATTTATCCAAAAGAGTGGCCTGGGGCTGCCTTGGTGACTTGAGAGGAGGATCGGAACACACTCCCTCCCTTCTAGTATGCAATGGAATGGGAAAAATATGAACAATTGCCTGTTTTGTGTCATTTTTGCCCCATCTGCGCTAGACATTTAGAGGCACCATCCTGCTACCTGTACTTTATTAAATAGTTGTGGCTTCCCGAAAAGAATCCTGAGAACTGTTGTTTATTAGGTAAGTGTTGTTAAAAGAGTTCCCCTTGCAGAGCTCTAATTCACAGGGTGGTTTAACAACCCATCAATCGCTCCACCCAGGGAATCATAATTCTCCAAAGGAAATTGGGGTCCTCCTCAAAACTCTTCAGGAACCTTAACAAAATAAAGTTCCCAGGATTCTTTGTGGGGAAGCCATAACTAAACGTAACTAAGAGACTCTATGATCTAAAGAGAGAGAGAGAGAGAGAGAGAGAGAGAGAGATTGCACGTTCTTTTGTAATTCAAGAAAACCTTTAATACAAATTATTATTTTTAAAATGTAAGGTGTAGGTGGGAGCTTAGACTCCATGAAAGAAGGAACTACAATCAAAAGATGTGAAGAAATGCATACTTATTATTAGAATAACAATCATCAGGGTAATATATACCCATTTTCTGTTTGAATAAATGAAGTAGTTTTTATAATCATAGAGTTGGAAGAGACCACAAGGGCCATCCAGTCCAACCCCCTGCCAAGCAGGAAACACCATCAAAGCATTCCTGACAGATGGCTGTCAAGCCTCTGCTTAAAGACCTCCAAAGAAGGAGACTCCACCACACTCCTTGGCAGCAAATTCCACTGTCTCAACAGCTCTCACTGTCAGGAAGTTCTTCCTAATGTTTAGGTGGAATCTTCTTTCTTGTAGTTTGAATCCATTGCCCCGTGTCCGCTTCTCTGGAGCAGCAGAAAACAACCTTTCTCCCTCCTCTATATGACATCCTTTTATATATTTGAACATGGCTATCATATCACCCCTTAACCTTCTCTTCTCCAGGCTAAACATACCCAGCTCCCTAAGCCGTTCCTCATAAGGCATCAGTTTCCAGGCCTTTGACCATTTTGGTTGCCCTCCTCTGGACACGTTCCAGCTTGTCAGTATCCTTCTTGAACTGTGGTGCCCAGAACTGGACACAGTATTCCAGGTGAGGTCTGACCAGAGCAGAATATAGTGGTACTATTACTTCCCTTGATCTAGATGCTATACTCCTATTGATGCAGCCCAGAATTGCATTGGCTTTTTTAGCTGCTGCATCACACTGTTGACTCATGTCAAGTTTGTGGTCTACCAAGACTCCTAGATCCTTTTCACATGTACTGCTCTCAAGCCAGGTGTCACCCATCCTGTATTTGTGCCTTTCATTTTTTTTGCCCAAGTGTAGTACTTTACATTTCTCCTGTTAAAATTCATCTTGTTTGCTTTGGCCCAGTCCCAGAGCCTCTCTCCTAACAGGACATCCGGGCAGATGTTGCCCAAAGCAAGTGAGAGCATTTTGACCCGGTCCAGGGGTGTGAAAAGAGCTTTTAAACCTGTCCTCTGGGGTATTAGCCACCCCTCCCAATTTGGTGTCATCTGCAAACTTGTCATTTGCCTGTCATTTGCTAGAAAGAAAAGAGAATATCCCAGGGCATGAAGACAGAAGAACAGCTCTGCAGGATCTGGTGAGTGGCCAGGGTGGATTTGATTTAAATCAAATCATTTTAAATCACGATTTAAATCACTAGTCAGTAAGACTTGATTTAAATCTTTTTTTTTTTACAGAAAGACTCATTCTTGCTGGTATAATCTTAATATTTACAACCAGATGAAGGTTTCATTTTTGGAATAATAAATTTTCAGAGTAGTTTTTACAGTTACTGTACATCAAACATTGCTGATTTGGTTATACTGTACTATTAGAAATACATAGGTAAAGGCAAAGGGACCCCTGACCGTTAGGTCCAGTCGCGGACGACTCTGGGGTTGCGGTGCTCATCTCGCTTTACTGGCCGAGGGAGCCGGTGTTTGTCCACAGACAGCTTCCGGGTCATGTGGCCAGCATGACTAAGCCGCTTCTGGCGAACCAGAGCAGCGCACGGAAACACGGAAATACATAGACAGATAATTACTAAATTATTCTGAGGTTTAATAAGTTAACTATTTTTGAAACAAAATAAAATAAAAAAATTCCTTCCAGTAGCACCTTAGTTTGTTCTAGTATGAGCTTTCGTGTGCATGCACACTTCTTCAGATACACTGAAAAGTGTTATTTGAGTTACAGGTAGGTAGCCGTGTTGGTCTGCCATAGTCGAAACAAAATAAAAAATAAAAAAATTCCTTCCAGTAACAAACTTAGTTGGTCTTTAAGGTGCTACTGGAAGGATTTTTTTATTTTTTATTTTGTTTTGTTTATATTTGGACAACTTTTCTGCTGTACTTTATTGGAAGGAGAAAAATAATCATTTCCTTAATAACAATTTAAACAATTTATTTAACTAAAACAATAACATTATAGCATATGTATCCATGTTTGTTAACTGATGTGGTTAAACATTAAAAAAAAAACTTAGACTGAGTTTTAGCACACATGAAAAACTTTAAACAAATCCTTATTTCCTGATGAATAGCCTTTGGACTATAATGTAACTTAAATAGAAAACTATTTTAGAAAGATTTTTCCTCCAAAAGCATTTTATTTTAAAAATCCAATTTAAATTTAAAAAAATCCAATTTTTGGAATCAAGATTGGAAGGACTTTATTGCATATATACAGAAGCAATTTACACAGCTTAATACATTAGCAGGATTTTTAAAAGAATTTGTAAAGGCATTATGATTGGACCATAAGTAATTTTAATGATTTCATAATTTAAAATGGACATGCGTTAGGATGATAAACAATGGAACCAGGGGAGGGAATAGGGGGAAGTCAACTCTATTTTTGAATGTGTCTTATTGTTGCTTTTATTTTTTGTTGGTTTTGGAAAATTAATAAAATTATATTGTAAAGAAGCACAAAAAAGCGGTTTTACCTCTTTTCTGCACCCTGACATACTTTGATCTTGATGGACCTTGGCAGGACAATTATCCACAGGCTGGGCAGAATTAAACGCTCTCCTCTTCTTTAGTGATGCTATAATCTGTCAGCAGAGTGACACTGATTTCAGAGCCTGTGACCGACATGGCCCTGGTGGGAGTTGCACTCTGCTCGATGCGGGGACGTCGCGGAGGGGTCTTGGCTTGGCAACACAGGACTTCCTTCTTAAAATGTTGGCGGAAACTTTTGCTCAGCCAGTAGAGAGCAAAGGGGTTGACGCAGGAATTGCCAAAAGCCAGAGCCCGGGAGAATATTGTGGCAACGAGGTGGAAGGTAGATGTGTCGACGGAAGCGTAGTAAGTGAAGGAACGATAAAGGTAAAGGACATGATTTGGGAGCCAGCAGAGGGCAAACAGGCCAACCAAGACCAGCACAGTTTTGGCGACTCTCTTGCGAGATTCAATCTGCAGGGAGAAATCGTTGCACATGTAAAAAACACACACTTTTTAAAAAATATGCATACGAAGAGTCATGAAAAGCAATGTGTATGCCAGACACCGCCCTCCCCACCCCACCCCCCCGTGTACGTCGAGAAAGGGAGCCCTCTGAAGGTGGTCTTCACCTTTGGAAAGCGCGCTGAGAAGGAAGAAGAGCTTGTGGATCCTTAAACTACTGTCAGGGAGCATTGTGAACAGATTGAGAAATGTGTGAAAACTTGGTGTAATGCTCGAGTGCCATCCAAGTCCCATACAGAGGAGAAGTGTACAGAGGAGCTCTTTGACTTCTTGCATGCTAGAGACCATTGTGTGGCTCACAAACTCTTCAGCAAATTGAAATAAATGTTAATATAAGCCTGTGTCCTCCTCGTGCATAGCTGATGAAAACCTGAGTCTGTTCAGTCTGAGTAAACACGCAGCTCCTCACCTGTGATATGAAAGTGAATGCAATTCTGGGAGAATTCAAGAGTTGCCATCAGGATACATCTATGTTATGTAGAAAGATTTGCGGCTGCTTAACGTGTTTCTGTAGACTTCTGATATTAAATATATTTCCTGTCCAAAAAAAATCTGCATACAATCTGTTTTTTAAAAAAATTAATTTTGACTAACGATTTTCCTCGTACACAAGAGTGGCTGGGGAAGAAATGGAGGCAGTGAGAGATTTTACTTTCTTGGGTTCCATGATCACTGCAGATGGTGACAGCAGTCACAAAATTAAAAGACGCCTGCTTCTTGGGAGAAAAGCAATGACAAACCTAGACAGCATCTTAAAAAGCAAAGACATCACCTTGCCGACAAAGGTCCGTATAGTTAAAGCTATGGTTTTCCCAGTAGTAATGTACGGAAGTGAGAGCTGGACCATAAAGAAGGCTGATCGCTGAAGAATTGATGCTTTTGAATTATGGTGCTGGAGGAGACTCTTGAGAGTCCCATGGACTGCAAGAAGATCAAACCTATCCATTCTTAAGGAAATCAGCCCTGAGTGCTCACTGGAAGGACAGATCCTGAAGTTGAGGCTCCAGTACTTTGGCCACCTCATGAGAAGAGAAGACTCCCTAGAAAAGACCCTGATGTTGGGAAAGATGGAGGGCACAAGGAGAAGGGGACGACAGAGGATGAGATGGTTGGACAGTGTTCTCGAAGCTACTAACATGAGTTTGGCCAAACTGCGGGAGGCAGTGAAGGATAGGCGTGCCTGGCGTGCTCTGGTCCATGGGGTCACGAAGAGTCGGACACGAACTGAACGACTGAACAACAACATTATTTATTTATTTATTTATTTATTTATTATTAATCTCTACTTACCTGCTTACGAGCGTGGCTGTGCTCTTCTGCCGGCATGTTGGATGTGCTTTTGTACAGCGCCTTTGCAATGAGAAAGTAGTAGATCGATATAACTGCTAGCGGTATGATATAAAACATCAAGAAGCACACCAGAGAATGAGCCTCCTGGATGATTCTCTCGGAGACGGGATAAGGTGCGCAGGTCTCAAAGGAGCCGTTTTTATCAGGAATGTGAAAGGCGTAGAGATCGGAGGACACGGCCTCTGGAACGGCTAATAACATGGAGATGATCCAGACAGCGGCAGCTTTGCAGCAGGTCTTCAGGACGGCGTCAGCCCTTTGCAGTTCCAAGGGCTTCACAATTGCCTTGTACCTGGAAAGGCAAATTAACGTCGACGTGTTAAAAGCAATGAAAGCACTGAGCAAAATCAAAGGAACATCCCGTTTCCTGAGAACTGTCTCCCTGGCATTCTTTGTGCCCCATCAGACTCCGGGAAATGTGTTTGGCTTCCAAACTTTTGGAACAATCTGTTACGAATGCCTAACTCTTGCGTGCATATGGGAATTAATTCAATTGAATGCAGTCAGCTTTGCTGATCTCAGCCTGTTTGGCGAATTATATAGAGCCTTGGAGGGGTCTCCAAACTAAGGCCCAATTGCCTTCTAAATGCGGCCCACGGACAGTCCGGGAATCAGCGTGTTTTTACATGAGTAGAATGTGTCCTTTTATTTAAAATGCATCTCTGGGTTATTTGTTGGACATAGGAATTCGTTCAATTTTTTTTTCAAAATATAGTCCGGCCCCCCACAAGGTCTGAGGGAAAGTGGACCGACCCCCTGCTGAAAATGTTTGCTGACCCCTGATCTACACCGATAAATGGGCTGCAAAGGTTTTCCATCATTCTTACACTTCCATTTTTGCTTTTCCTGAACTGCTTTAACACACCACTAGGTGGCACCAAGACACAGCGTACTTTCCTCTGCCTTTTGGCACTTGGTTTGTATCCTCCTCCTCCTCCTCCTCATCATCGTTATCACTATCATATAAAGTGGGTAATGTTGTTCTTCCAGAAGCTAGCAGTTTAATCATTTGGGATTTGTTCCAAATATTCCATGTCACATTCAGCTTCCGTTATTCAGGAATCAAGAGTTAACATTTTACACATCTGAGACAAATTGCTAAAAAATACAGTTGCTACCATTAACATAAAAAGGTAAAGGTAAAGGGACCCCCAGGACCGGCGCTTGGGCTTCTGGCGCCCTAGGCGAACCACCTTCTGGCGCCGTGCCACCAGCCCCAATGGACGAGACGGGGCTGGCTAGCCCGTCCCGCCCAAGCCTGGCCAGCGCCCCCTCCATTTTGGCACCCTAGGCAATTTCCTAGTTCACCTAAATGGACGCGCCGGCCCTGGGGACCCCTGACCATTAGGTCCAGTCGCGGACGACTCTGGGGTTGTGGCGCTCATCTCGCTTTACTGCCAAGGGAGCCGGTGTACAACTTCTGAGTCATGTGGCCAGCATGACAAAGCCGCTTCTGGCGAACCAGAGCAGTGCACAGAAAAGCTGTTTACCTTCCCGCTGGAGTGGTACCTATTTATCTACTCACTTTGAAGCTTTCGAATCTGGAAACTGGTTGTAAGTTGCTTTGGGTTGCCTTGAGCAACATAAATTTAATTAATAATAACAACAGTAACTGCAACCATAGAGAGCCAGTGTGGCATAATGCTTAGAGCGACCAGGGTTCAAATCCCTACTCAGCTATGAAGCTCACTGGGTGACCTTGGGCCAGTCACTACCTCGTCGCCTAACCTACACCACAGGGTTGTTGTGAGGATGAATTGGGGGAGGGGGAGAGAGAAGCATGTACAACTCACTACCTTTAGCTCCTCGGAAGAAAAATGTGGTCTATGAAGGTAATAATTAAATAACAGTTTTGACTTCCTTACAGCATTACAATTCCCAACACCCTTAACAAACCACTGTTACCAGGATCATTGGGGGGGGCAGAGGGTGGGGGACAACACTGTAAATGCCTAGCATGCAACTGAGTTATTGTTAGAAGGCAGTTTTTAAAATTAGAGGTGATAAATACAGGGTGTCATGGCCCCTATGGGTTCTTTCACTGGTGTCCCTGGGCAGGTCACTCAGACCCTCCAAGCAGGGGCGTTCCTAGCCCCTTGGCTGCCCGGGGCGGGAAGCCAAGGGGCACCCCTGGGGGGCGGGGCATCGCGGCGCGTGCGTGCGTCATGACGTCATGACGCACGCACGCGCGGCGACGGCCCGGCATCCCCGGGGGCGGGGCATCGCTGCGTGCGTCATGACGCACGCACGCGCAGCGACGCCCCCGCCCCTGCGGTATGCCGGGCGGGGGCTTGGGGACATCGTCGGGCTACATAGAGCCCCGAAGCCGCAGCCACAGCGCAAAGGGCTGCCAGGCTGCGGCTTCGGGGCTCTTTGTAGCCCGACGATGTCCCCAAGCCCCCGCCCGGCATCCCCGGGGGCGGGGCATCGCTGCGCGTGCGTCATGACGCACGCGCGCGCAGCGACGCCCCCGCCCGGCATCCCCGGGGGCGGGGCATCGCTGCGCGTGCGTCATGACGCACGCGCGCGCAGCGACGCCCCCGCCCCTGGGGTATGCCGGGCCGCCACTTCGGGAGCCTCGTCCGTGCAGCGCTGCTGCTCCCGGGGTGACGGAGGGAGCAGCGGCGCATGGGAGTGGTGGGACGCGCCGCCGCTCCCTCCGTCACCCCGGGAGCAGCAGCACCGCACACACCCGCCTAGGGGCGGCACGAGGGGCGGCCCGCCCCCACCGCCCCCACCCTACGACGCCCCTGCCTCCAAGTGCCCCTTTTTTCCAGAAACTGTCCCGGATTTACAGAAGCCATCCCAGTTTCTGATTTGATGCCGGAATGTCCTGCTTTTTCTTTAAAAGGTAAAAGACCCCTGACAGTTAAGTCCAGTCGCGAACGACTCTGGGGTTGCGGTGCTCATCTCGCTTTACTGGCTGAGGGAGCCGACTGTTTGTCCGCAGGCAGTTTTTCCAGGTCATGTGGCCAGCATGATTAAGCTGCTTGTGTCGAAACCAGAGCAGCGCACGGAAACGCTGTTTACCTTCCCACCTGAGCGGTACCTATGGAGGGTATGGAGTTATGTGACACCCCCCCCCCAGCCAAGTTGATTGGCAGCCCTGCATATGTTCTATTATGTTATTATATATTCTGGAAGCTGCCCAGAGTGGCTGGGGCATCCCAGTCAGATGGACGGGGTAGAATCTAGAGATGGGAAGACCTGGGGGGGGGACCAGAATTTTTTTGGGGGGGGGAACCATCAGGTTTTTTTCGCCCTTCCCCAAAGCCGTCTTTCCCTGGAAAAACTGGGGTGGGGGGAGCTTGAAGGTTCCTGCACACTTTTGTTCAGGGTCTCTCCCTCCTTGGAAGGAGGGGAGGGAACTCTGTTGCAACAGAAAAATAAATATCTGCCTTGCTTTCCATTGGATCCTGCCTCCAACCATTCCTCCCTGACCGATCAAAAGCCAAACCCCAATTTTTACAGTAGTTTTAATATTCCACACACTCCCCCCCCAACCGATTTTCCCTGGGAAAAAACATGGGGGGGGGGAACGGAAAAACCCTGGTTTCCCCCCAATTTTCCAATTCCCACCCCCCCCAGGCCCTCCCATCTCTAGTAGAAACAGTAAAATTATCATTATGGAATGGGACGTCGCTATTTTTACCGGAGAAATGTTGGAGGGTATGCAAGACTCAAAACTCCCGACTTGGAAGTCAGCCCCATCCAAGCCAACGCGGGAGCAAACCCCGCCCCGCTGTCAAACACTTGGTCCGTCGCCTTCCTTCCAACTTACCTGTCCGCACTGAGCACGGTTAAAGTGAATACGGACACGCCGACAGACGTCCTCTGGATGAAGGAGAGTAGCTTGCAGCCAATTCTTCCGAACAGCCAGGTGTCCACAATGTAGCAAGCAGCATCCACAGGAACGCAGGTGAGCAGGAGGAGCAGGTCTCCAAAAGCCAAGCTGGTGATGAAGATATTTGGGACGGTCTGCATCGATTTGATCTTGAAGAAGACTTGGACGAGGACCACGTTCCCAAGGAGACCGACTGCAATGATCGCGGCGTATGCCACGCAAATCGTGCACAGCACTCCCAAACCAAGCGAAGTGTCTTCGGACCACTTTTCCTCCGCGCCGGTTTGATTCCCCGTGACAGGTGCCGGGTGCCCAGTTGCATTTGCAAAATCGGAAGGAGCCGCGTTCATCCCCAGCGGAGGTGCCCTAGACATTTTGCCAGCTGAGGGTGGAATTAAATTGGTCAGAAGCATTAATGACGCTAATGAGAGAGAGAGAGAGAGAAAGAGAGAGAGAGAGAGACAGAGAGAGAGCGCTGGAAAGTCAATTCCACAATGTTTTACTCACATCTTCTCGCTCTGGAGTCTCAAAGCATGATAGGAATGGATGCTCGCAGATTCACTGCTGAACTGTGTGGGAGGTGTGGAACGTCTTTATCTTTTTTTATATAAATATATATATATATGCCTTTCAGCAGCTACTGTGGGGGAAAGAGAGAGGAGGAGGAAATTGGGGTGGGGGTGGGGATTGATTGCTTTTTCCTCACCGGTTTCCCTGTCAACAGTACTCTGTTATTTCGACTAGGCTGGCTCTTTGCACAATTTGCACGCTGAATTGACTTCTCCATATAAAAAGTGTCTATGGGGCACCGACTGAGTGCCTATGTACCCAATATAACATTATAACAAGGGGAATTAGGGAACACCTTGTCTCAAAATAGAGGCAAACAAGAGAGACCATGTTTAGCTCTTGCTTTGCTCAGTCCTTATATCGAGTTCTAAAAGACTTCACAAATGTAATCTCAGGCATCCTTAAAAAGGCAAAGGTAAAGGACCCCTGACAGTTAAGTCCAGTCGCAAACGACTCTGGGGTTGCGGTGCTCATCTCGCTTTACTGGCCGAGGGAGCTGACGTTTGTCCGCAGACAGTTTTTCTGGGTCATGTGGCCAGCATGACTAAGCCACTTCTGGCGAACCAGAGCAGCGCACGGAAACACCATTTACCTTCCCACCAGAGCGGTACCTATTTATCTACTTGCACTTTGACATGCTTTTCAACTGCTAGGTTAGCAGGAGCAGGGACCAAACAACGGGAGATCATCCCGTTGCAGGGATTCGAACCGCCGACCTTCTGATCAGCAAGCCCTAGGCTCTGTGGTTTAACCCACAGCACCACCCGCCTTATTGTGTAGCCAGGGGCATACTTAGGGGTTGGTTAGGTTGGCCCTGCCAAGGGTGCAGCCCATGGGGGCACAAAAATCACACCTCTCTGCTCTGGCTTGGCAAGACCAGGAAAGGCTGGGCAAGGGGCACAGGCTCCTCTGGGCACATCAGCGGAGGATCCAGTCACTGGCATGGGCCATCGCAGCAGCCCTGTGGGGCCCCCTCCACAATGAAAGGCAAGGAAAAGCGATGTTATTAAGCCCATGGTCTCTCCTGGCTTTGGAGGCGCCAATACAGCTCTTTGCCAAGGGTGTGAGGGAACCCAGGTACGCTTCTGTAGGTAGCAGCTCTTTCAGTTCTGAAATGTACTCGGAATCAAGTGTGGATTTCATGCTCTTTATTCAGTTCATAGTAGCGACGAATGAATCTTTCCCCACAACGTCTGCTATATATACATTATTTACACAATGGGCCCCACGTGATTGGCTAATTCCGGGCTACTCCTGTAGGCCAATCAGGTTGCGGATTCACTTCCACCTGGAGCTGGATTGGGTGGCTCCTGTGGACCAATCAGACTGCTGCATTCTGGATCCTATTGTTCAAGGATTCAGCTCAGTACATAACAAGTTCTATCCCCTTAAGGGGAGACTCGGGGCAGATGGAGGAAAGTACCTCTTCACACAATGCAATGTTGAACTGTGGAACTCACTCCGACAAGGGGCAGTGATGACTTTAATAAAAAAAAAAGAGAGAGAAAGGCTATCAACGGCTACTAGGCATGATGGCAATGCTCTCTCTCCAAATGGAGAGCGATGCTTTTGAATCCCAGTTGCTGGAAACCACAGGAAGGGAGAGCTGATCTTGCACTCGGATCCTGCTCATAGAATCCTAGAGTTGGAAGAGACCACAAGGGCCATCCAGTCCAACCCCCTGCCAAGCAGGAAACACCATCAAAGCATTCCTGACAGATGGCTGTCAAGCCTCCGCTTAAAGACCTCCAAAGAAGGAGACTCCACCACACTCCTTGGCAGCAAATTCCACTGTCAAACAGCTCTTACTGTCAGGAAGTTCTTCCTAATGTTTAGGTGGAATCTTCTTTCTTGTAGTTTGAATCCATTGCCCCGTGTCCGCTTCTCTGGAGCAGCAGAAAACAACCTTTCTCCCTCCTCTATATGACATCCTTTTATATATTTGAACATGGCTATCATATCACCCCTTAACCTTCTCTTCTCCAGGCTAAACATACCCAGCTCCCTAAGCCGTTCCTCATAAGGCATCGTTTCCAGGCCTTTGACCATTTTGGTTGCCCTCCTCTGGACATGTTCCAGCTTGTCAGTATCCTTCTTGAACTGTGGTGCTGGCTGGCTTTCTCCATACATTCTGTTCTCGCAGCGGCCAGCCAGTTGCCTCAGTAGGAAGTGCAAGGGCAACCCTTCCTTCTGTGGTTTCCAACAAGAGATATTTAGAAGCACCGTCACCTGTGACGCTGGAGGCAGGATATACTCGTCAGGGTTCATAGTCAATGATTGCCTTTTCCTCCTTGAAGGTTAACGGACGTGGTTTAAACCATTGAGCCTCTTGGACTTGCCACTCGGAAGGTCAGCAGTTCGAATCCACATGACAGGGTGAGCTGCCATTGTTCTGTCTCACCTCCTGGATTCAAACTACAAGAAAGAAGATTCCACCTAAACATTAGGAAGAACTTCCTGACAGTGAGAGCTGTTCGGCAGTGGAATTTGCTACCAAGGAGTGTGGTGGAGTCTCCTTCTTTGGAGGTCTTTAAGCAGAGGCTTGACAGCCATCTGTCAGGAATGCTTTGATGGTGTTTCCTGCTTGGCAGGGGGTTGGACTGGATGGCCCTTGGTGGTCTCTTCCAACTCTATGATTCTATGATTCCTGCCAACCTAGCAGTTTGAAAGCACACCAGTGTGTTATAAGAAAAACCGCTCCCCTTCCCTTATAGGGTATTCTGGAGCCTGTATAGAGTCCTGTCAGGGAAAGAGGGACTACTTGGGAGGAGCAGGGAGAGAGAGAGAGAGAGGAGCAAGCTAGAGCTGGGAGGGAAGATAGCGATTCCTCCAGGGAAGGGGGGTCACTGGGCTATAGAGAACAGCCACCCATAATCTCCACAGATTCATCTTCCTCCTCCAGCCCCCGTCAGGAAATGTCTCCGGAAGAGAGGGAGATGCCAGGCTTGGGGATGACAGAGCAGAGACCCAGCACCGTCAGTCACAGACAGGAAGATGAGCCAAGGGGGGGGTAGGAGGAGACGCAGACGTCATTTTAGGGTGCCGAGCCGTTGGTTGTGTTGGCGGGCGCGCGAAAGCTCCGCCACTCCGAGAAACTGAAACTGACTGAGCAGTCATGGCTGCAGAGACTCTGTAATTCCTTTATGGACAATAAATAGTTTTAGCTTACCTAAAGGCTTGTCGTTACTCATGAGCAACATCCAAGGGAAGGAGTAAATCCCCAACAAGTCCTTAACTGGGTTCCCTATCGGTAGGAGAAAAACAAAGGACAACCAGAGTATATTGGGAAGCAAAGCAGCTAGTAATCCTGATCTTTATTAAACTGTTACAACAGGGTCCCCACTCCCCACACGCAGGAGGGGAGGAGAGAACCCAGAACAATTGGTGTGCAAGCCCTTATATAGACTTTTGAAATTGCCCACCCTGTAGCCCAAGACCACCCCCCAAAAAAACATCATACATACATCACAGAAGGAGGCGGTCTACAGCAGAAATCCCACCTGCCAGGATACCTGATAATGGTCACTGATTGTATCACCTGGGCAGTCTGGACATTCTTTTTGTGATGGTTAATACTTTAGTTCCTGAATCCAGGTCACAGGCTCACCCTTATTCATGCACAAATGCGGCCTTAAGACAGGATTTGCAAGCAAAAAAGACAACGTGAAGGCTTTCCCCATTTGCCTCCCTTACTGCAGAGGAATATTTGAGGTCATTGGGAGAGTCGAAACGGCTCCAGGATTGCACTCCCATACTGTTTCAGACACATGGTTCATGGATTTAAATATGTGTGCATTTATGAATATTTATTCTATCTTTGAGACCTTAAAGTTCTTATAACAAGTGTGACTATATAAATAGGTACTGCTGTGGCAGGAAGGTAAACGGCGTTTCCATGCACTCTGGTTTCCAGCATGGTGTCCCGTTGCCAGGGCCGGTGCATCCATTAAGGCGAACTAGGCAATTGCCTAGGGCGCCAAAATGGAGGGGGCGCTGGCCAGGCTTGGCCAGGGGGCGGGACAGGCTAGCAGCAGCTTCTCCGCTGTAGCAGAGAGGTGCTGCTTGCCTCTCCACCACCCCCACCTCCCACTAAACAGGCTTCGCCAGGGGGCGGGCGGCGGGGGGCGCCAGAAGGTGGGCTGCCTAGGGCGCAAGAAACCCTAGCACCGGTCCTGCCCGTTGCGCCAGAAGTGGTTTAGTCATGCTGGCCACATGTCCCAGAAAGCTGTCTGCGGACAAACGCCGGCTCCCTCGGCCTGAAAGCGAGATGAGCACCACAACCTCATAGTCGCCTTTGACTGGACTTAACCGTCCAGGGGTCCTTTATCTTTACCTCCTTGAATATGCCTAATCTTTTAAAGCCACCAATTGTTGTTGTGTAACAATGCTGGAAAGTACGGGGTGGGCGGCATTTCTTCCATGGCCTCCATGTTGTCCAATACAGGCCTTTTAGTAGCCAGGGAGAAAATATTGTGAACTTGCCTGTCGCTCTTGGTTCCAAGTCATTCGCTTCTTCGTGCACAGTTATTAAAAACCGCCTTCTGCGGCTTTTACCTCCCCCAATTACAATGCTTTCTCCCACATCCTCCAGATTTTGCAATTGAACAAAGTTAAGATGAAGAAAATGTCTGTTTTGCAAGTTGCGTATTTCTTTCTTCCCTGGATCCTTTCCCCCATTGAGACATCATTGCTCCCCCTCCCAGTTCTTGTATAATGGGCTCTATTGTTCTTCCAGCTGCAGAGATACTGTTCCCCCGGAGGGGAAAGGGTGGTGGCTTTTATCAGAGCGTGCCCCGAAGCCAGGAATGCTTCACCCCATCTCTTTAGAAGAGAGGATCTTCGGCTTGGCTTGGAGGGTCAACTTGCCGCCTTTGCTCTCCTCTGGAGAAAGATCCATCAAGGAAAAAGTCAACACCTCCCACTTGCTCACCCAGCGTTTCAAGCTGGCAGCAGGCCCTCTCGGATGTGCAGCCAAGCTTCAGGCTCAGCTATGCCCAGCTACAGGGGCGTCGCTAGGGGGGGCGGTGGGGGCGCTACGCCCCAGGTGCCAGGGGAGGGGAGGGGTGACAAGCGGTGGCTCCTCCTGCCACTCCCCAAGGGGAGCCCGCCAACCGACACCCTGTCCGTGCAGCGCTGCTGCTCCTGGGGCAACGGAGCGAGTGGCGACACATGGAGAGTGGCGGGAGGGGCCGCCACTTGTCACCCCCATGTGCCGCCGCTCGCTCCATCGCCCCGGGAGCAGCACCGCACGGTGTGTGCAGTGCTGCTGCTCCTGGGGCAACGGAGCGAACGGCGGTGCGTGGGGGTGACAAGCAGCAGCCCCTCCCTCCACTCCCACGCGCCACTGCTCCCTCCGTCACCCCGGGAGCAGCAGCGCACGGCCCGACGACGGACTGCGCATGCACACTCCGCCGTCGGAAAGCCGCTTCCGCGGCCCCCTTTTGAGCTGAAGAATGAAAAGGTGGCTCGTGGGGCTGCCGTGCGCGATTCGCGGGGAGCCGCCGATAGTGCTCGGCTGCCCCACGAGCCGTCTTTTCACTCTGCAGCTTAAAAGGGGGCCGTGGAAGCGGCGGCGGCGGCACTCCGTCGTGAAGTCACAATGTGACGTCATGGCGCCCCGCCCCCCGGGCGTTTCCTTTCGCCGGCCCAGGTAGTGCGGAGCCTTCCTCCGCCACTGCCCAGCTAAGCTGAGTGACAGCCAGGAACAGTGCACAGAGATGTCTGGTAAAGGTAAAGGGACCCCTGACCATTAGGTCCAGTCGTGTCCGACTCTGGGGTTGCGGCACTCATCTTGCGTTACTGGCCGAGGGAGCCGGCGTACAGCTTTCTGGGTCATGTGGCCAGCATGACTAAGCCGCTTCTGGTGAACCAGAGCAGCGCACGGAAATGCCGTTTACCTTCCTGCTGGAGCGGTACCTATTTATCTACTTGCACTTTGACATGCTTTCGAACTGCTAGGTTGGCAGGAGCAGAGACTGAGCAATAGGAGCTCACCCTGTTCCCTTTGGGGGATGAACCCTGCAATGTATGAGTTATGCCTGGTGGTCAGGGCAGGGTCACCGCAGAACCCACTTGGGACCTCATTTCTCAGTCCAGCTAGCACAGCATGTCCACACCAGCAGTTCTCAAGCCTTTGTGGGCCACTGCCCCTCGTTTCCACAAACTCATCCCAGTGGCCCCTGTGCAACCCTATAAAAGGCATTATCCTCTCCCCCATGCTTTTCAACATCTACATGAAGCCGCTGGGAGAGGTCATCAGGGGGTTTGGACTGAGTGTTCATCAGTATGCGTATGATACCCAGCTCTACCTCTCTTTCAAATCGGAACCAGTGAAGGTGGTGAAAGTCCTGTGTGAGTGTCTGGAGGCGGTTGGAGGATGGATGGCGGCTAACAGATTGAGGTTGAATCCTGACAAGACAGAAGTACTGTTTTTGGGGGACAGGGGGTGGGCAGGTGTGGGGGACTCCCTGGTCCTGAATGGGGTAACTGTGCCCCTGAAGGACCAGGTGTGCAGCCTGGGAGTCATTTTGGACTCACAGCTGTCCATGGAGGCACAGGTTAATTCTGTATCCAGGGCAGCTGTCTACCAGCTCCATCTGGTACGCAGGCTGAGACCCTACCTGCCCGCCGACTGTCTCACCAGAGTGGTGCATGCTATGGTTATCTTCCGCTTGGACTACTGCAAAGCGCTCTACATGGGGCTACCTTTGAAGGTGCCTTGGAAACTCCAACTAATCCAGAATGTGACAGCTAGACTGGTGACTGGGAGCAGTCGCCGATCCACATAACACAGGTCCTGAAAGACCTACATTGGCTCCCAGTATGTTTCTGAGCACAATTCAAAGTGTTGGTGCTGACCTTTAAAGCCCTAAATGGCCTTGGCCCATACCTGAAGGAGCGTCTCCACCCCCATCGTTCATCCCGGACACTGAAGTCCAGCTCCGAGGGCCTTCTGGCAGTTCTCTCCCTGTGAGAAGAGAAGTTACAGGGAACCAGGGAGAGGGCCTTCTCAGTAGTGGCACCCACCATGTGGAACGCTCTCCCATCAGATGTCAAAGAAATAAACAACTATATGACATTAGAAGACATCTGAAGGCAGCCCTGTTCAGGGCAATTTTAATGTATTTTTAACCTTCTGTTGGAAGCCACCCAGAGTGGCTGGGGAAACCCAGCCAGATGGGCGGGCTAGAAATAATAAATTATTATTATTCAGAATAGTGTTTTGTAGGACCCCCTAAGGAACATAACAACACAATAGAATTCAAAACAGTAACAGGCTAGCAAAGGGCAGCTCGTGCCTCAAAGCAGGATGTCTGCCCATCCTCTTCCTCTCATGCCCCAAAGAACAGAGACAGGCAACTTCATTTTAGCATTGCTCTCCACACATCCAGTTTTATTAATTAAGAACATTGCAACTTAGGACATATTTTACCACTGAAAACAATTCTACAGAAAACCTGAATTTCTGTTTGTTCTGATTCAGCACTGAAGAGCAGGTTTTCCTGGGGAAAGTGGCAAAGGAAAGAAAGAAAGAAAGAAAGAAAGAAAGAAAGAAAGAAAGAAAGAAAGAAGGAAGGAAGGAAGGAAGGAAGGAAGGAAGGAAGGAAGGAAGGAAGGAAGGAAAGTTTTTGGACGCATCAGGTTGAAACATGGACCCTTGCCTAGAAATTGTAGGGCAAAATGTAAGTGTGGATGAGTCCTAAATTGCATGGGCTTTTCAGAGATGGGCTTGTGCATGTGTGAGAGCGTGGACACGCAAATAATATGTTTAGAGTCTGAAAGTTCTTTAAAGTTCCTTAATTGCATAACACAGGGCCTATTAAAAGCCTATCAGTAATCTGAATCTACTTCCAGTTGGGCAATTCATCTCTGGTATATATTAATATTCTCAAGATTTGAGTCACTGGGATAATAGAAGATTGTGCTCATTCTTTCGAAAAGGCTAATCAAATTCATTGTTGCTTTGTTAACCCACATTTTCTGTAGCTGGTGTGTAAAAGCCGAGAGCGAGAGTGTAGGTAAAGGGGTAGAGAGATATTTCTCATTTTAAGAATTCTTTTGGAGATTGGCTGGAGAGCTGGAGAGCTGAGCTCAGGCCCTGATCAGGAGAGAGCCAAATTCTGAAGGCCCAAACTAGAAACCAGGTGTTAATTGCAAATGCAATCAACCTGCATGCACACGAAAGCTCATACCAAGAACAAAATTAGTTGGTCTCTAATAATTGGTCTCAATTAGTTGGTCTCAATTAGTTGGTCCATGGGGTCACAAAGAGTCGGACACGACTGAACGACTGAACAACAACAAAGTGCTACTGGAAGGATTTTTTTATTTTTTATTTTGTTTCAAATATGTAAATAGGGATCCTGGATAAGCCTGAGCAGTCTCAGAAACAGGGGGGTGGGGGTGGAAAGAGGTTGAGATGGACAGTTTAACTCTTTGTTATGTTTCCACCCCAATCTCCAAGCAGGGTTAAATCCCAGCATTGCCTGAGCTCTGCGAGTGTGGCTTTCTCCAGAATTGAGGTGCAGAGTGTTTGAGGACCGGGACATTTGCAGGGAAACCAAAATGCTTGTTTACAAAGCTATTGTACTACCAACCTTACTGTATGCTTGTGAAACATGGACCACTTATAAATGCCATCTCCAACTCCTCGAAAGATTCCATCAACGGTGTCTCCGAAAAATTTACACATCACTTGGGAAGACAGGTGAACTAATACCAGTGTACTGGAAGAAGCAAAGATCACCAGTGTTGAAGCAATGATTCTTCAACAAAAACTGCCTGATGATCGTCTTCCAAAGCAACTACTCTATTCCAAACTTAAAAATGGAAAGCGTAATGCTGGTGGTCAACAAAAGAGTTTTAAAGATTGTCTCAAGGCAAATCTAAAAAAGAAGTAGTATAAACTACGACGAGCGCCTGCGAGCGCTCCATAGAATCATAGAGTTGGAAGAGACCACAAGGGCCATCCAGTCCAACCCCCTGCCAAGCAGGAAACACCATCAAAGCATTCCTGACAGATGGAGAACAGCCTTTAGCAAAGGTGTCAGGACGCAAGGGAGAAATGTGCTAAGAGGACGCACGCTTGGCAAATCCACACCGTGATCAACTCCTGCCCAGGAACCAATGTCCCCACTGTGGAAGGACGTGTGGGTCCAGAATTGGCCTCCACAGTCACTTACGGACTCATTGTTAAAACCGTGTTTAAGGAAGACAATATTACTCGGCTACGAGTGATCGCCAAAGAAGAAGAAGAAAGAAGAAGAAGACAGCTTACATAAACACAACAGAGAAGGTGGCCGGAGCATAAAAGGCGAAAGCATTGGCCTCGAATGCTGGCCTCAGGGACGCTTCCCCCCGTTTCCCCCATGGAGACCTGGGACCGTTTCTCCTTCAAAAGGGACCTCCGAGGAGGAAGCCAGGGCGGATCATTCCCTGGACCTTGGAGGCGGCTCCTAGACTTATCTGGAAAGTGCCACGTAATGTTCCTTTTCCCCATTTGCCAGGAGCCTAAGCTCCTTTTGGGGTTCCTCATTCCGCACCCCAAGGTTCCTCCAAGGCCTTGGGGAAGGAAACTGAGGCAGGCTCTGGTTGCTCCCCAGAGCATGGTGTTTTACACCCAGCCCCCTCATTCCTTCCGGACTGGGAGCAAGTGTTGGCCGATCTGTGGGTGAAGCTGCCCCCCCCAAAACCCTGAGGGGGTTGGGAGTATGATTATTCCCATCTCATCCTCAAAAATTCTGTACGAAACGGCTCTGATGTAATGGGCAGCCGTTCGCCATGGCAGCCAAACGCCTGGGTCACTTTGAACCCCCTCCAGCATCTCCTCCAGTTGAGTGTTGCTATTCTGCCCTTCATTTCGGCTCAGGCACAGGTCACTCACAGGCACACCTCCAGGAAACACAAACCCCACCGGTGGCCTTTCAGACATCATTGGACCTCGGAGCCCATCATGGTTAACCTGCAGCCTTGCTGCCTGGGGCTGATGCACACTGGAGGCCAAAGGCTCACCTCCCCCCTTTCCCCCATGCATGCACATCCCATAATAGGTAAGAGGTGTAATCATGACATCAAAGGTGTCTCTTATGTCTTTGGCAAAAGAAGAGCCTTTTAGCTGCGCAGGTGCTGTTAGCAAGGCATCGAGGAGGGGATGTTTTCAACTCCAGTGTACAGTAAAAAACGGTAAATGTTAAGTTGTGGGTGGACACAGCAGACAACACAGCGATTTCCAAAACAGCTCTTATTTATTTGCAGGCTGGAACAGAACTGAACTGGAGGCCTCAGCCACCAGCTTATATAGAACTCAGCTACAACGCAACAGTAACAACATTCTGCAGCTAACCAATCCCTGAGTGTCAGTTTCTAATCCTTCATTTGCATAAGCTGACCTGAGTGAAAACAGCAGCAGAATAAACTATATACACACACCCCTGGTGGCCAAGGTGAGAACTTCAATACATAACACCCCTCCCCACCGAGATAAGGCATTAGGTTACAAGCATAGTGGTTCCATTATATACAGCAATATTCATTAAAGCACATAGCATAATAGTTCAATTTACAATGCAGCATTATGTGTGCAAATTGTGTGTAACATAGTCTTTTAGATACGCTGGGCGTTTGTGAGCCCTACCTGACCGCCGTGGGCCAGTATCAGAGCCCGGTTGGCTGCCCGAGTCCCGTTGCGACTGCTGTGCTACCAATGGTGTCGTTGGGCCTGAGGTCTCCGGCTCCGCTGCTGTTGGAAGGCCTGTCACGATCGGACTTGGTGGACATTCAGGCAAGGCAGTGGTCGGCGTCTCAAGGGAGTCAGGCAAAACCCCTGCAGCGGCTCGGCTTGGCTCCATGTCCGCAGTTTGTGAAGGGGGTGTAGATGGAGCCTCGCCTTCCAATGGTGTCGGTTCTGGAGCTGAGGCTGCCGTTGAGGGTACTGCGGTATCGTCCAAAGTCCCAACCCGGCGCCTCAGTTGGTCTATGTGCCGGCGCCACAAACGCCCGTCCTCCAGTGCCACCTGATATGAACGGGGCCCAGTGACTCCCACTATCGTGGCCGGCACCCAAGGAATGTCACCCACGTAGTTTCTGGCAAAAACCTTATCCCCGGGAATGAAAGACCTTGGTGCGTTAGCACCGCCCGGGGGCTCGGCTACCCCGAAGTCTGGATGCAACCGGTCGAGCGGAGATCTGAGGCGACGGCCCATAAGCAGTTCAGCTGGACTCCGCCCTGTGGCTGCATGCGGGGTAATGTGTTGCACGAGCAAGTATTCCGTAACCCGCTCATGCCAGTCCTTCTGGTCCAGGCGTGCCAGTGCCTCTTTCGCTGAGCGCACCATTCTTTCTGCCTGTCCGTTGCTGGCTGGGTGGAATGGTGCTGTTAGGGCGTGGCGGATGCCTAGCCCCAAGAGGTACCTTTCAAAAGCGCCTGATGTGAACTGTGGCCCGTTGTCGGAGACGAGGACATCAGGACATCCATGCGTTGCAAATAGGCCCCGCAGCACCCGGACTATGGCTTCGGTAGTGGTGGAGGGCATCAGAGCCACCTCCAGCCATTTGGAATAAGCGTCCACCACTACCATAAAGGTCCGGCCATGAAAAGGGCCAGCAAGGTCAATGTGCACTCTCGACCAGGGTGCCTTTGGCGTCTCCCAGGTGTTGCCCTTAGCTGCCGGTGGTGCAGGTCTCGATTCTTGACACGCTTGACAGGAGGCAACCCAGGAGGTGATGGCATCGTCCATGTTAGGCCACCAGACGTAACACCGAGCCAACGCCTTCATTTTAACGATCCCTGGGTGGCCGATGTGCAGAGCCTCAAGGACGCGTTGGCGGAGTCTTTGGGGAACCACGACTCGGTCTCCCCACAGTAGGCAGCCGCGATGAGCCGAGAGCTCATGCTGTCTGGTTGCAAATGGCTGGAACTCAGATGTGAATGGCCCTTCTGGCCACCCCCTCCACACCCAGTTGAGCACACGTCTGATGGTGCGGTCCTGGGAAGATGCGGAGGCCACATCGGCAGCCGACACTGGTGCAGCTGGAAGGTCCTCAAGCAGGAGTACCGATGAAGCAGGAGCCGGATCTTCCACAAACGCCGGAAGAGGGCAACGACTGAGGGCATCAGCATGGCCCAGCGATTTTCCCGGGCGATGAATGAGCCGATAGCTGTATGCTGCCAGAAAAACAGTCCATCGCAGCATGCGTGGCGAGAGGATCGGCGGAGTTGGTCTGTCCCCTGCAAGGAGGCCCAGGAGCGGCTTGTGGTCAGTGATGAGGTCAAAGGTTCTCCCGTAGAGATATTCGTGGAACCTCTTCACTCCAGCCACAAGCGCCAGTGCCTCCTTGTCGAGCTGGCTGTAATTCCGTTCCGCCGGAGACAGCGTTCGAGAGAAGTAAGCAAGTGGTGCTTCCCTCCCATCCGGGAACCGGTGACTGAGGACTGCACCGATGCCAAAGGGCGAGGCGTCACAGGCGAGGACCAGTGGCCTGGCTTCACTGTACTGCACCAGCACACTGTCTGAGGAGAGGAGGGACTTGACTGCGTTGAAGGCCGCTGTCTCCCGATGACCCCAGGACCATGGCGCCTTCGTGCTGAGCAGGCGGTGGAGAGGCTCAGCTAGCGTTGCCTTGTGGGGCAGGAACATATTGTAGAAGTTCAGCAGCCCCAGGAACGCCTGCAATTCAGTCTTGTTCTTTGGAATCGGGGCCTCCTGAATGGCCCGGATTTTGGATGCCGTTGGGTGAAGGCCAGAGGCGTTGATGAGGTAGCCCAGGAACTCCACCTGTGGAACGGCAATCAGACACTTTTCTTTCTTCACCTTGAGTCCGGCCTCCTGGAACCTGGTCAGCACAGCGCGGAGGCGCTCGAACAGCTGCTGATTTGAGTCTGCGGATACCAGTACATCATCGAAATATGGTACCACGCCTGGCAGCCCCTGCAGGAGGCGCTCCATGAGGCTTTGAAAGATGCCAGGAGCCACGCTCACCCCGAACTGTAGTCGGCGGCATCGGAACGCTCCTCGGTGGGTGACGATCGTCTGAGCTTCAGCGGTGGCGTCGTCAACAGGCAGTTGTTGATAGGCTTGGGCAAGGTCCAGCTTAGCAAAGACCTTGCCTTCGCCCAAAGAATGCAGCAGGTGTTGGACGACGGGAACTGGATAAGCGTGCTGCTGAAGCGCCTTGTTGATCGTGCACTTGTAGTCTGCGCATATCCTCACCGACCCATCCGGCTTGACAGGTGTGACGATAGGCGTTTCCCACTTGGCATGGTCGACCGGCTCCAAAACCCCTTGCGCGATTAATTTGTCCAGTTGTTCGTCCACCTTAGCCTTGAGGGCGAACGGAACCCGGCGTGGCTTTAGCTTGATTGGAGCTACTTGTGGATCAAGGCTAAAGGAGATGGGTGTGCCTGTATATTGGCCCAAGGTGCCATCGAAAACCTCGGCATATTCTTTAGTTAACTTTTCCACTTCCGCGTTGGAGATGCAGTTGATGCCGGTGACTTCCAGGCCGAGGGCGCCAAACCATTCTAGCCCTAGGAGGCTGGGCCGCGGGTCTTCAACTACCACGAGTCGGAGTGGGCCCGAGAAATTTTTGAACTTGACCTGGAACTGGCCGACGCCCGTCACGGGAATGTCGTTTCCCTGGTAGTCCCTCAGGTGTACACGGTGTCGGTCAAGCTGCCTCTTAGAAAGCCTGGGCACAAGTCTTTTGATAGTGCTCCAGGACACAACGGACAGGGCAGACCCGGTGTCGATCTCCATGTCACACGGAGCTCCTTCGATGAGCACCGTGATGTGTAGTTTGCGTCGCGTAGGCGCGTCGGTTTGTCCAATCGTGGTTCCGGATGAGCAGCAACAGTTGGTGAGAGCGAAACAGTTACTGTTTGTGGACCGGGTTGACGACTTGGACTTGCGAGGTGGTGAAGAGGCTGTGCTTGATGGCGTAGATCGGCAGACTTTGGCGATGTGACCCCTTCTGGAGCACTGCCGGCAGATGGCGTCTCTGAATCGGCATTTGACGCGGGGGTGGTCGCCTCCACAGCCGGCGCATTCTGATTGGCCCTTGGACTTCTGTTTGAATTTCCCGCGTTCCCGCTTCGTCTGGTGCACGTCATCGTCTTCGCTGGTTGATGCCTCATCGCTGCTAGCCTCTTCATGGTGTACAGCGATTGGCTTTTTTGTAGGACGCGGGCTGCTAGCCTTGCGGATCTCTTGGGCGGAGAGTTCAGCCGCTTCTGAGGCCGCAGCCTCCTCGATGGCCTTCTGCAGCGTGAGGTCTGGCTTGGCAAGGAGACGCCGTTGCAGACGGTTGTCCCAGACCCCGCAGACGATCCGATCCATCATGGCATCGTCTAAGTCTCGGAACTCGCAGGCTAATGCGGCCTTTCGGAGGGCGGCGACGTAGTCGTTGATCGACTCCCCCTCTGCCTGGTTCCGGTGGTAAAAGGCGTGGCGGGCCGCAATTTTGGAAGGCTTGGGCGCGTAGTGGCCGCGTAGCTTCGCTTGTAGCGCGTCCCACGGTGCTCTGTGAACTGCGAGTGGAGCGACTAAAACTCTGGCCGTCTCAAACACTTCGGGCCCGCAGAGGCTGAGGAAAAGGCCTCGCTTCCGCTCCTCTGATACCTCTGTTAGCTCGTTTGCTTGAAGGTAGCATTCGAACCGAGCGAGATATGAGTCCCATGATTCAGAGGTCGGGGCGAAAGGCGGTAGAGGCACTAGTGTAGCCATGATTCCGATGCCGACGCGGTGGGCGATGGATGGAACACAGTGCTCTAGCCAGAACGGGCAGCTCTGAGTTGGTTCTGTTCAGTGATTTCGCTCAGCGTTTCAGCTCAGTGATTCAGCTCGGTGATTCAGCTCAGTGATTTGCCCTTGCTCTGAGACTGGCTGTGTGCTGTCTGTGTTCTGATGTCCATGATCCCATCCTCGTCGCCAGTGTTAAGTTGTGGGTGGACACAGCAGACAACACAGCGATTTCCAAAACAGCTCTTATTTATTTGCAGGCTGGAACAGAACTGAACTGGAGGCCTCAGCCACCAGCTTATATAGAACTCAGCTACAACGCAACAGTAACAACATTCTGCAGCTAACCAATCCCTGAGTGTCAGTTTCTAATCCTTCATTTGCATAAGCTGACCTGAGTGAAAACAGCAGCAGAATAAACTATATACACACACCCCTGGTGGTCAAGGTGAGAACTTCAATACATAACACCAAACATGCCATTTAAGAGTAATTTGGATCACTTCCAGCTCCATGCACCCACATCGTAAACACATCCCCAGATATCACCAGCCCCCACCCCACCCCCAGCTGGATATCTGTCGCCACTTCTGCTTTTGGGTGTATCTTCATGTTCACATTTGAATATTCTTTGAGGTGCTCAGGAAATGACTCGAGATGAATTCAGCAGGTGTTATTGTCTTTGCAGCTCTCACTCTGCACCTCCATACCTGTCGCGATGCCCCCCCATCTTGCAAGGAGGCATCAGAGAGAACAAATGAGAGGGTGCCAGGTACAGAGAGAGGCTGATTCACGCCCCATCACAAAATTATATGCCTTCATTCCACCTGACAACTTAAACAATGCTGCGTTTGAAGTTTAGATGAAGCACTCCTGAGTTTATGGAATGAGGTGAGCGGTTGTGGGGGGGGGGCTTAGATAGAAGATAGCAACAGGGACCAGCCAAAAGCTCCTTTCTGCTCCTATTTTTTTCCACAGAAACCAAAAGGCCTGTGCTTTGCTTTGGCTTCTAATTGCTTTTAAAGACAGGGTTTAAACTAAATGAAAAAAAAAATGCAACCAAAAGTAATAATTGAAATACTTTTCTTTACCAAGACACACACACCCTTCCCCCCCTCAAGTGTGTTGTTCTTCATGAAGGGACGCGGGTGGCGCTGTGCTCTAAACCACCAGGCCTCTTGGCGGTTCAGATCTGCATGACGTGGTGAGCTCCCGTCGCTCTGTCCAGCTCCTGCCAACCTAACAGTTCAAAAGCATGCCAGCGCAAGTAAATAAATAGGTACCGCTGCAGCGGGAAGGTAAACAGTGTGGTTTCTGTCACTGTGACCTGTTGTGCCAGAAGTGTCTTGCTGACATGACCCAGAAATCTGTCTGCAGACAAACTGTTGTAACGTGGGGTAGGCAGGCAGGAGACAGCTTCTTCATGTAACACTCTTTATTCAGGCAAAACAAGACTGGGGAACTGAGGAGAGGGATGTTACATTTATAGGGACAGAAGACTGGCTAGAAAGGATACATTTTGGAGGGAACAATCTCAAGCAATCACAAAGCTGCCTTTTGGTGGGAACCAATAAGACTGAGGATCCAAATGCAGCAACTTGAATGAACCAATAGTAGCTGTTCCTTCTGGAACAGGAAGGCAGTTACTTTCCCCTAATGTGAATACAGACAATAGTAATACAGATATTATAACCCTTGAATCAATACACAACACAAACACCGGCTCCCTCAGCCTGAAAGCAAGATGAGCGCCACAACCCCATAGTCACCTTTGACTGGACTTAACCGTCCAGGAGTCCTTTACCTTTTTACCTGTTCTTAACGTAAGAACAGCCTACTAGATGAAGCCCAACGAGGCCCATCCTTTTTCTTCCGGTGGCCAACTATGCAGGACTCAAGCACAAGAGCAATTCTCCCTTGCCGTGGGTCTCTGTAACGCTGCTTTCACCTTGTGCTCGCTTTTTCTCTAAACTAGAAAGTCCCAAGGGCAGTTGCTCCATCCCCTCAACCATTTTGGCTGCCTTTTCTGAGTTAGGAGGTTTAGGAGGTTGAGCCCAATGTGCTGAAGAAGTGATACATTGGTGTGCACCATTTCTTCACTCAATTCTGGTGATGTGAAAGTTAACTTTCTCTTCTGCCGTTTAGAGACACATGCAGTCTTGTTGAGTCTTATGCACTCTTATTCTTGGGTCTGTTCCCTCCCCCTTCATTTCAATATGGTCCTGATCCAAAGTTTCCCTTGGCTCATAGACTTGGTAACCCCTAAGGATATAGTTTTAAGGCTCAATTCCTGTCTCCTAACCCAGTGGCGTAGCGTGGGATGCCATTGCCCAGGGCAAGAATTGCTGCCCCTGTCAGGGCAGGGTGGCAGCAGCGATGGTGGTGGGGAAGGGTCTTCCCAGCAGAGGGGAGCTAGGGAGCGGACAGCGGCAGTGGCTGTTTATTTTATGTTTTGTTTCATGACATTTTTACTCCACTTGGTTGTTTAAAAAAGCCCCTCAAACTGGTTTATTTTCCTTTTGAAATTTTGCAGGCACCCTCCCCCCCCTTTTTTTTTGCTCCCAGGGCAACAGCCCCTCTGGCCCCCCTCATGCTATGCCACTGTCCTTCTGGCTGCTCTGGAAGATTTATTTCATTTCATTAGTTACCGCATTCCCATTCCACCTTATTCTTCAATCAGCTGGTTTCCCCCCCCCCTCAATTAATCCCCAGAACTGCCCTGTGAGGAAGGTTAGGCTGAGAGAGGCAGTGAGAGGATTTGAACCCTGGCCTCCTAGGCCCTAGTCTGACACTTTGCCACGCTGGATCTCAAAGGGGCAGAATTCAGGGGTGCTGAATATCCTCATTGCAGATCTTCTGTGTACATCTTAAGACTTTTAACTTGGTTTTGTTTGTTTGTTCACTGCCTGCATCCAACCTCTCTGGTTGTTTTTCTTCCTAAAACGACCCACAAAAAACTTTTACATTGTCTTCCTTGCCAGTTACAGCCCAATTCAAGGCATTGCGTGATCGGCCTGGGAGTTCTCGCTGCTGCCTTCAGGGAAAGGTTCTTACTGAAATATTCCTCCTCTCCCTCTCCCTCTCCCCCAGCCATTGCTAAATGCTTCTGCGTGGGAATAAAAGAGCCTTTTGTATTTTGCTCCCCCATGTGGGGGAGACTCACTCAGCCGCCATCCCTGCTAAGGCAGCTCTGGGTACCAATGATGAGCAACTATCGAAAGCCTTCACGGGCGGGAAGTGGGGCCGAATGGCACAGCCAGCAATCATATTCACTTCCATAGGCCAGATTTATTAACCATCATACATATCCTCAGGGTGAAATAAACTGTCTTCATGGGGAGGGATCTACTGCCCCCCCCAAAAAAAATCAATAAAAAATAGTTAGGTATGTATGGCTTCCCTTCATCACACGCACAGCCCAAACAAGACAATGACAAAAATCTACCGACAGCATACAAATCAATATGGATAACCTTACCAAAAACACTCACCCCACTCACACAGGAAACCAAAGATCACCACAGCCAACCACAAATGAACAATCACACCCTACGCCAACCCCGACCTCTCTCACCACCAAAGGAGCACAAGTGAACAACAGAGAACCTGCACAAACAACCCTGACACCAAACCCTACATATATTCAATAAAATAAAAACATCGCCACGCCACGCCACCCATCTCCCCATCCCGCCCACCTCTTCCCCCCTTTTTCTTCCTAATGTCTCAACAAACGAAAATGATTTGTAAAAATGTTACATGGAAAAAATACGAGAGAGACATTACACTACCTTTGTGAATCAAGAAAATCTTTAATAAAAAATACTTGTAAAAAATAGGTATTTTTAACTTAACTAAAGTGGATACAGGGGCGGAGTGAGGGGGGCGGCCCGCCCCATGTATCGCCCTGGGGGGGGTGACACTCGCTGGCCCGCCCCTCGCCTCCATGCCGCGGCTCCGCAGGCCAGCCAGCGGCGAAAAAAGCCCTGAAAGGGGGGAAAATTTGCTTTCCTTTCCCACCCTTTTTCAGTGGCTTTTTTCGCCGCTGGCTGGCTTGTGGAGCTGCAGCATGGAGGCGAGGGGCGGGCCAGTGAGGAGGGATGTCATGTCGGTGCTGGGGGGGGGGGGAAGAAAGCAGCCACCGGCAGAGCATCTGGTTTCCTCCCCCCCCCTTTAAAGGGCTTTTTCGGCACTCAGCTGCAGAGTCCAGCGGCGAAAAAAGCCCTTTAAAAGGGGGGGGGGAGGAAAGCAGCTGCTGGCAGACAAGCGGCTGCTTTCCTTCCGTAGCGCTTGTGCGTCATAACGCACGCCGCCGCCCCTGGGGGGGTGCCTTCGGGTTTGGCGCCCCGGGTGCCGCGGAGGCTTCTTCCGCCCCTGAGTGGATAGAGAGAATTCTCTCTCTCTCTCGTGTGTGTCCCCCCATCTCTTGGTCTTCCCATGGAAGGGACACAAAGGAGGAAGTTTTTAGTAAAATTCAGAACTGACCTGCAGAATTTTCCGTCATGAACTGTGTTGACGGCTACTAGCAGGTAGCTTTGTAAGAGGCTCAGTTGAGTTCATAAAGAGAAAACAGGTCTTGCAGTGGCTATAAGCCCTCACGGTACACCTCTGAATACTAGCAGGTGATGTGTGTGTCAGGGGGAAGCAAATGGCCATTGTAGCAAGCCAGATGTTGGGTGAGATGGGGCCTTTGGTCCAACCCAAAAAGGCTCTTCCACGTTCTGTGATCTCCCTTCCCCCCTCCTGCCAATTTGGGAAACTGTGAGATCACTAGAATATGCGGAGAAGTCCAAGGAAAATGTATAAAATTCAGCTTGTGGTGTTCTTTTGGACTGCTGTCTTCACAGCTGCTTTAACAGGAGACTCACACGCAGAAAGAGAGTCATAGAACTGTAGAGACGGAAGGGACCCGAGGGCCATCTAGTCCATGTCATGTGACAAAGACGCATGAGAGCAGGAACAGCTGTTGGAGTCTAACTGCCATAACTGCCATTCTAGTCTGTAACTGTCTAGTGCTGTGTGAGTTACTTACCTTGACTGTGGTGACTAGTTTCTCTCAGAGTGTGTGCCTGTATAGAGAAGAGCCTGTATTCTATATGTGATCTATTTTTAAGAAGAAATTTATTTTAAACTTAATAAAAGTTTTTTTTTAATCTGTTTCAATGAAAACTCTGCTTAAATAATTCCCGCTGCACGTCAGTCCAACCCCTTGCAAGGAAGGAGTAATGCAGACAGACTCCACACACATGCACCCCTCAGCAGTGCTTGGGAGCAGCTGGATCAGGCCAGAGGCCCCTTTACCTAGCACCCTGCCTTCAGGGGCAGCAGGCAGTCAAACACAGGCATGTGCGCACCCACACACCCCGGGGGCAGCCCACGAGTCTTGCAACATCTTTAAATAAAATGCAGAGCTCAATGGGTGACCATGAGCCAGCCCCCACCTTTCAGCCTAGCCTGCCCCACAGGGTTCTTCTGAAGCATGAAGTCGAAGGCAACTGGGAGGAAGAACCACATAAACTGCCCTGAGCTCTTGGGAGGAAAGGTGGGATTCAAAAAACACTAATGAATCAGTGGCGGACAAGGGTGCAATCAAAGGGAAGGCATGTTTATTGTTTTCTTGCAATGGGCCTTGTAAGCAAGAACTGGAGGTTTTGGAGACAACTGACTCTGACACCGTGCAGTTAGCCAACCTGGTTCTTCACTTACGATTTTATACTGCAATGGCCTGTGTGTATTTTCCTAGTCTCTCACTGTTGAATCCAAGACCTGTGTGGTTCCCTTACTTTCTCTGAGCCCTGATCCATTCTGGCAAAACACAGCAAGAGCCCAGGAGAGGCAGTGAAGGATAGGCGTGCCTGGCGTGCTCTGGTCCATGGGGTCACGAAGAGTCGGACACGACCGAACGACTGAACAACAAAGGCAATTTAAGCCATAGCTGTCAACCTTCCTTTTTCTTGCATTGGGAAACGGCCATAGCTGTCAACCTTCCATTTTTTTTTTTTTTTTTTGCAGTGGGAAACGGAGGTAGAATAAGGGAATTTCCCGCAAAAAAAGGGAAAGTTGACAGCTATGACCTAAGGCCCGGGGGCCGCATGCAGCCCAATCGCCTTCTCAATCTGGGCCACGGACGGTCCAGGAATCAGCATTTTTACATGAGTAAAATGTGTCCTTTTATTTAAAATGCATCTCTGGGTTATTTGTGGGGCCTGCCTGGTGTTTTTACATGAGTAGAATGTGTCCTTTTATTTAAAATGCATCTCTGGGTTATTTGTGGGGCATAGGAATTCATTCATCCCCCCCCCCCGCAAAAAAATATAGTCCGGCTACCACATGGTCTGAGGAACGGTAGACTGGCCCACGGCTGAAAAGGGCTGCTGACTCCTGCTTTAGGTTATCAGGACCCCAGGCATCTGCTTACCAGATGCAAAGCAAGCTCAAAAGCAGAGATATTTGAGTGTTGCTCCAGCAACAGAGTCCAGCACCTGCTACAAACTTAAATAGGTGGCTAGGGTCAGTATTAGAGGTCAGACTGCCTTCTTTTCTCCTTTTCCTTTTCCTTCTCCCTCTTCTTCTCCGCCTCCTCCTCCTCCTCCTGCTTATATATTATATTTTATTGAGTTTTCCAATTTAATAATCCAATAAGAAACACATTATAACATTCCAAATTACAATACAATAAAAAAGCCAAATATATTGCCAAATTATATATCTTTGGATGCCTTCCCATGCTCTGAATTTCACGGAGTGCTAATAATCTAATTGCATATAAAAATTCTTAATTAGTCAATAAACCATTCCGATGTTAATCCTTCACTTAATTTTCATTTATGTTTGCAATCACTGGTCTGTCCAAACTCTTGTCTTCATGGGGCATAGGTCGAGAGCTTGCCTGCTCAACTGGTAGGCTTTTCAAAATCCTTAACTGAAACTAACTTATTGAATTGGCTCAGAATACTCTGAGAAGGGTGGAAGGAGAGGCTGAAAGAAGATCTTCAGCCGACCACTGATTTCTCACGACTGTCAAGAGCACACTGGGCAGCCAGAGACCCAGGAAGAACCAGACAGGCCCTCAAGGCAAAAAACTCGTTTTCTGAGTGCAGTGAAGCTCTGCATCCGTTGGTGACATTCTTCTCACGCGAGGAAGCTTGACCTTCTGCTGAGTAAAGGATGCATGGCGGGTGCTGTGCAAAACTTCATCTAGGAAATAAATACAGAGGGAAGAAGAAGAAGAAGAAGAAGAAGAAGAAGAAGAAGAAGAAGAAGAAGAAGAAGAAGAAGAAGAGTTTGGATTTGATATCCCGCTTTATCACTACCTGAAGGAGTCTCAAAGTGGCTAACAATCTCCTTTCCCTTCCTCCCCCACAACAAACACTCTGTGAGGTGAGTGGGGCTGAGAGACTTCAAAGAAGTGTGACTAGCCCAAGGTCACCCAGCAGCTGCATGTGGAGAAGCGGAGACGCGAATCCGGTTCACCAGATTATGAGTCTGCCGCTCTTAACCACTACACCACGCTGGAGTCAACCACCCCTCCAACGATTCATGCCTTTGAAAATAATCCAGGAAAGCTTAAATTGGAAGTATGATTTTTCCTTTTGTGTTTTCAAGATGTTCTGTAAAACCTAGTTACAGGTAGGTAGCCGTGTTGGTCTGCCATAGCCGAAACAAAATAAAAAAAATTCCTTCCAGTAGCACCTTAGAGACCAACTAAGTTTGTTATTGGTATGAGCTTTCGTGTGCATGTGTGTATCTGAAGAAGTGTGCATGCACACGAAATCTCATACCAATAACAAAATTAGTTGGTCTCTAATGTGCTACTGGAAGGATTTTTTTTATTTTGTAAAACCTAGGAAACTATTAGGAACATTTTTTTTTTAAAAAAGGAAGATGCTTCACCCACTAACCCACCCACCTCGCAAGCCAGTGCCAGATTTGCTCAAGAGACAGACTAAGGAGGGGCTGCTTCTGGCACCAGACAAGCAAACACATAAAAAAATAAAATAAGAGGGAGATAAATTTTTGAAAGAATTTGATATTAAAAAAAAGCATCAAAGCAGCCATCGTGGCAGGTGGGGGAATGAGAACTTTATTACCTTTCGTGCTAGCTTTCTACTTTGGGGGAGTCCATCACACAGGAAAGCACTCAAAAACAGGGTGCACAAACCCCCTCACCTTGAAATGCCATCCTCCATAGTACCAGTTCCAGACTCTACTGCCCACTTCCCATCTCGTCCTGCAGCACTGGTAGCCTGTGGCCTACAATCCCATCTATCTATCTATCTATCTATCTATCTATCTATCTATCTATCTATCTATCTATCCATCCAGCTATCTAGCTATATATAGTTCTTACTCACCATTCTCAGGAGCAGCCCCTGGTAAGCTTCCAGAACCATTTGACGTGGAGCTGGCGGTGCAAGAGCTCTGCGACTTCAGAGAATGGGGCGATGTGCTCTGTGTGTGATGGTGATATCCCAGAGTTGTGGCAGAGCTGCTCCAATCTGAAACAGCGTAGGAGGGCAGGCTTTGGAGGGTGTGAAAGTGTAAACGTTCTCCTGCCCACCTGAAATCCATTTTTTATTTGCTGCCTTTTTTGCCTAGAACGCGGGTGGCGCTGTGGTCTAAACCACAGAGCCTTGGGTTTGCTGATCAGAAAGTCGGCGGTTCGAATCCCTGCAACGGGGTGAGGTCTCGTTGCTCGGTCCCAGCTCCTGCCCACCTAGCAGTTCGAAAGCATGTCAAAGTGCAAGTAGATAAATAGGTACTGCTCCGGTGGGAAGGTAAACGGTGTTTCCGTGCGCTGCTCTGGTTTGCCAGAAGCGGCTTAGTCATGCTGGCCACATGACCCGGAAGCTGTACGCCGGCTCCCTTGGCCAATAAAGCGAGATGAGCGCCGCAACCCCAGAGTCGTCCGCGACTGGACCTAATGGTCAGGGGTCCCTTTACCTTTACCTTTATGCCTCAAACTGCCTCCCAGAATGCCTCCACACCTCTTCTCGAATCTAGATTACTTTAGGTCTTTCTTCAAAACTCAGCTTTCCCCAGAAGCCTTTGGGGGTCATCCCACTAGTTCCCCATGCCTTATTGTAAACTAAGCCAAAGAACTTGGAATTAAAGCCGTCAGATATTCTTTCCATAACTTCCTTCACCTCCTTCTCATCTGCCGCTGCCTCCTCTGTTGTTTAGCTGTGTCTGTATGAGATTGGAACCCCCCTGGGACAAGGACTGGCCATACGGAGTTTGTAAAGCCCTAAAAAAACAGAACCACCACACAGAGACACAGACACAGAGCCTGTGCCTCCGCTTAACTTAAATAGGTTTTTTTTAAAGGCATGCTGTTGCTTTGTTTCCCCTTTAACTGCTGTTTCACTCTATTTAAAGCCCTGTATATGAGCTTCTTGGGCTTTTTTAATAACTCGTTTTAATTTTTGTTGCATCGTTTTAAATCATTTGGTATTTTGAGCCTTCGTTGGTGGCCACACTTAAATCTATTTTTTCTATAAAAAAGATAAAAAATGGGATGCTCATTTTAAAATATAATAAATAATAATCCTAACACATATCATAGCATACGGGATTGGTGGATTGTATCTGAGGACTTTCGTAAGGGGTCCAGTTCCCTCACTCTCTGTGATATAATGGCCTCTTATTGGGCAAGGCAATGGCTGGGCTCCTCCATCACAGCCCCTCCAGTACAGGCAGCTCAGATGACAACAACTGCAAAAGCAGCCACACAGCCACTGTCGCCCTCAGAGAACAATGTTAGCCCACACCCTAGGGTTGATTTTATATATATGAGAATGTCATACCAGAACAGCTGAGCCGAAACTTTCCCAAGCAGAAATGCACTCGGCATTGCTTCCTCACGTTCTCCTTCATGAGACAGTGAAACACGAAAATGAAGAATCCTAGAGGAAGGAGCCGGGGGGGGGGGGAGAGGCAGGAAAAACATTCATTAGATTCTGCCCCCTCCCCCCTCCTCTGGCCACGATTCTGCCACCAACTCTTCAACTACAGAACGAGTCAGAAGAAGATGATTTTGGATTTGATATCCCGCTTTATCACTACCCTAAGGAGTCTCAAAGCGGCTAACATTCTCCTTTCCCTTCCTCCCCCACAACAAACACTCTGTGAGGTGAGTGGGGCTGAGAGACTTCAAAGAAGTGTGACTAGCCCAAGGTCACCCAGCAGCTGCATGTGGAGGAGCGGAGACACGAACCCGGTTCCCCAGATTACGAGTCTACCGCTCTTAACCACTACACCACATTGGCTCTCCAAGAGATTTTGCTGCCTGCAGAGAGCAAGGTGGCCATAATGCTTCTGAGTTGTAGTTGCTGGAGGAACTACTACTACTACTACTACTACTACTACTACTACTACTTAATATGTATACCCCTCCCATCTGACTGGGTTTCCCCAGCCACTCTGGGCGGCTCCCAACCGAATATTAAAAACACAACACAGCATTAAACATTAAAAACTTCCCTAAAAAGGGCTGCCTTCAGATGTCTTTTAAAAGTAAAATAGTTGTTTATTTCTTTGAAATCTGATGGGAGGGTGTTCCACAGGGCAGGTGCCACTACCAAGAAGGCCCTCTGCCTGGTTCCCTGTAACTTGATTCTCGCAGTGAGGGAACCACCAGAAGGCCCTTGGCGCTGGACCTCAGTGTCCGGGCTGAACGATGGGGGTGGAGACGCTCCTTCAGGTATACAGGACCGAGGCCGTTTAGGGCTTTAAAGGTTCAGCATCAACACTTTGAATTGTGCTTAGAAACATACTGAGAGCCAATGTAGGTCTTTCCAGAGACAGTCCGCGGGCAGGTAGGGTCTCAGCCTGCGTACCAGATGGAGCTGGTAGACAGCTGCCCTGGACACAGAATTGACCTGTGCCTCCATGGACAGCTGTGAGTCCAAAATGACTCCCAGGCTGCATACCTGGTCCTTCAGGAGCACAGTTGCCCCATTCAGGACCAGGGAATCCTCCACACCTGCCCGCCTGTCCCCCAAAACAGTACTTCTGTCTTGTCAGGATTCAACCTCAATCTGTTAGCCACCATCCATCCTCCAACCGCCTCCAGACACTCACACAGGACCTTCACCGCCCTCACTGGTTCTGATTTAAAAGAGAGGTAGAGGTAGAACTGCAGGAGGGGTGATTGGGCTCCTCTTGGACTCACATCCGGCTTGCAGGTTTCCCATAATGGACATCTGGTCAACCACTGTGAGAAAAAGAGGCTGGACTAGACGGGCCTCTGGCCTGACCCAGCAGAGCTACGGTCCCTCCTCTGAAGCCCACCCACCTGTGTGCAAACGCTTACCTTGGAAGGTGTTGCAAATGGCAAAGAGGTAGGAGAACAATGTCTGGGTGGGCCCCAGTGAGAAAAAGGCAAAACTCCACGTTAAGCTGAGCAGGACCATTAAGCTGGCCACCCGCTTCAAGCCGTGGAGGAAGCTGTGGTTCCAGTTGCTGACTCGGCCACGACTCTTCGTTTTCATGGTGTGAATCTGCAGGAGGACGGCGATGAACATGATGGTGTTCATCAGGAACACCAAGCAGAAGTAGGCCAGCACAGAGATGTAAAACACAAGGTCATCACGGATCCAGCAACTGTAGGAGACAAGGCGAGAAGGGAGAGAAACGCTGTTAAGGCTGCTGGCAGGGCCATTTCTTTCAGATGGGCTCTTGATAGCTGGAAGTCTCTCTTGAGGCTTTTCAGTGAGACATCCACCAGTGGTGGTTAGTTAAATTCATATCCTGTCCTTTCCCCCAAACAAATGATAAGACAATAAACAGAGGGAGGTTGTTTGTTTCCCCAGCGACATGTGACTGGCTGATTAGATTATCTGTCTGGAAACTGTAGAAACGGCTCCCTTTCCTTAAGATTTTTCAGAAATGTGAGTTGAACCCCATAAAAATGGGGCTTTTCCTCTTTGCTTTTCCCCCTTTGCAAAAAAGCTGCAAAACTTTTAGCTGATCCTCAAAAAACAGGGCTTTTCCCTTTGCAAAAAAAGCTGCAAAACTTTTAGCTGATCCTCAAAAAACCAGGGCTTTTCCCTTTGCAAAAAAGCTGCAAAACTTTGAGCTGATCCTCAAAAAACAGGGCTTTTCCCTTTGCAAAAAAAGCTGCAAAACTTTTAGCTGATCCTCAAAAAACAGGGCTTTTCCCTTTGCAAAAAAGCTGCAAAACTTTAGCTGATCCTCAAAAAAAAAAAAAAACCAGGGCTTTTCCCTTTGCAAAAAAAAAGCTGCAAAACTTTTAGCTGATCCTCAAAAAAACCCAGGGCTTTCCTCCTCTAAAAACGAGGTGTGCCCTATGGAGCGAAAAATACAGTATATGATTTGCAAAGTGGTAAAGGAATTGTAGGCTTCGGATGTCTGGGCATTTTATGCATGCAGCTAAACAGACAGGGGAATCTCCTTGAGAAAGGCCAGGACCATCAATTGACCCATCAAATGGAAGGGAGGGAACAGGCTGGTGTACCGAAAAGCAAGGAAGGTTGAATTCCCTTCCCTACACACACTCAAAAAAGCGGGGGGATATAGGTATGACCTCCTTCCTGCTGTCAGGCAGATCTGAGGAGAATCAAAGCATAGAGACTTACAAAGGTGTGACTGGACTGCTGTTTAGGGGGTCGCTTAAAACCCCATAGGAGTCTGTGCTTATAATGAGAACCGTGGAAATGATGACCGCAGGAATTCCTAATGGCAAAGGGGGAGAAACAAGAATGGGTTAGCCGGAAAGGAAAAAGACCTGTGTCACCAGGGGAGTGCAGGGATGGGGGACAGGCAAAGGCACATGGCAAGAATTTAATTCGGCTTATGACATTTGACCTGGGAGAGTCCACTGAAATAAACACAACGCTGTTGGCTCCGAGTACACGTTTAGGCCGTGATTGCACATGCCTTGAAACAGAAGAGGCAACGAGGGATTTTGCTAGGGAGTGAGCTCCTTTTCCCTGCCCTTGCCACGTACGGCCTCTGGATCAGGAGTTGTCTCCCCACCCACAGGCCGGCCAAACGTCCAAATGGAAATCCCACCTCATGCAGGACTTGCAGGAAGCAGCGGCCCCAGAAACTAGTGCGCCATCGTGACCAAGAGACACAGACAGACATTTTGCCCACAAACATGCCCAGTCCCTTTTGGGAAGATCAGGAGGCAAGTGATTCGGCCGCGATTGCTGCACTGCAGCTCTATGATTCTAACTGGCCTTTCAGAGATATTTCTCTGCCGCTCCTGAACTTCAATCACACCTCATCTGAACCTCCAAAGAACGCCAGAGCTGCTGCTTCAGGCTGTCCATAGGGATACATGCAATCTAAGCACCCGGCAATTAGGGGCTGCGGTGCCATTCTGAGCTGGCCGTTCTTCCTTCTTGGGTTGCCAGATGCTATCAAGCCAAAATGGCAGGCTCAGCCCTCCATGCCAAGCTGGGGAGTTGCAGGACCAGGGCCAAATGTGGCCCTCCAGTCCTGACCTCCCTGCCTGGCCCTTGGGAGTCTCCCCAGGTCATATCCATCCCAGAGGCCATGCACACACGGAGAGAGAGAGAGAAAGAGGGGGGGGGGGAGAGGAGAGGAGAGTGCGTTCATTGGCCTGGAGTGAGTTCTTGAACTGTGACAATGCCTTTTGCTTACCTGGATGGAGAGGGTGTGCATAGATTTTACAGTGGTACCTTGGTTCTCAAACGCCATGGCACTAAAACAACTTGGAACCCAAACACTGCAAACCCGGAAGTAAGCGTTCTGGTTTGCAAACTTTTTTTGGAAGCTGAACATGCTCCATTTTGAGTGCCACACTTCCGTTTTGAGTGTTACACTGAGGTCTGTCTGTTTTTGCTATTTATTTTGCGTTTTTGTTTTTGCGGCTCTTTTTTGTTTTGTTTTTGTGACTGTGTGGAACCCAGTTCCAGCTACTGATTGATTGATTGTGTGTGTGTGTGTGTGACTGTAGGACATTGTTTATCACTTTCATTTTATGGATCAATGGTCTCGTTAGATAGTAAAATTCATGTTCAATTGCTGTTTTAAAAGGGGTTGATTTTAAAACAGATTTATTCCGTTTTGCAATATTTTCTATGGGAAAGCGCGCCTTGGTTTTGGAACGCTTTGGTTTTGGAACCGACTTCCGGAACGTATTAAGTTTGATAACAAAGGTACCACTGTATTGATGGAGACAAAGAGAGACAAAACAGATAGAAGGACAGACAGACACCAACAGAGAGACAAAGAGAGAAACACAGAGAAAGAGAGAAATGGGCAGAGAGGCAAAGAGACAGATGGGACGCTCCTCTGCCTTCTTCAGGGTCTTAATGCCACCTCCTGCACCAAGGGGGAAATCACATATCCCCCCGCCCACCGCTGGTATATGGACCCCAGAAGATTCCTCGTGAGGGGATGTGGCCCCCACCCCACCCCGCCCTGCACTTACCCCAGCCAGCCAGGGAAACCTTGAGCATGTAATGCGGGACGTAAGTGTTGAAGACCCTGACCAGCGCATAGTACATGTGGACGGCTTCCAGGCCCATCCAGGTGAAGGCAGCCAGCAGGAAGTAGTGAAGAGCCACGGACACCGCGATGCAGAGGCCGCGCACCTGGAAGGAGGCCAGCCAGGAGTCCAGCAGGAAGGTGAGGTTGAGCATCAGCAGCGCAAAGCAGAGGTGGACGAGGATTCTGGACGGGTCGTCCCCGCGGAGCTTGCTGGAAAGAAAGAGGTGAAGGGCTCACTCGCTCCCTATGCTCAAGACGCAGCCCCTTTGAGTCCCCAGTGGGGCTGCCGGGCATTTGAAGGGTCTAGTGTGGGGTGCAACACCGGAGTTAGGGCAGTGCAGGCACAGGGGGTGGTGGAGCCAAACAACAAACAACAACAACAGGCCTGTATTTATACCTGCTGAGAGAAGCTCCATAAAAAAGCAACGGTACCAAAATGAATTATTGTGAAAATAAGAAATTTGGGGAGGAAGGTGGCAAATTTTGTCCTTGCTCAGGGCACCATATTGCCAAAGCCTATTCCTCCTGCGTGGCAAGAACCCCACGCCACTTGCCGCAAGGAGGGCGACCGACAAACCAGATTTGGCCCTCGAAACAGGCATATGTAGCTCCCCACACACATACACAACAGCTCTGCCAAATTTCAATGGAGGTGGGATTATAAAACAACGCCAGTCAAGTCCCTTGTTGGGAAAAGCAGTGCTGGAGACTTCATCTGGGCACCGTAGCTGTCAACTTTCCCCTTTTTTAAAGGGAAATTCCCTTATTCCGAATAGGATTCCTCGCAAGAAAAGGGAAAAGTTGACAGCTATGCTGGGCATACACACACAAAAGATGGAAAGGCCAGCTCTGAGAGCTGCCTCTCTTTTTGGGATCGTCCCAGCAGATGGGAATGGAGCAGGGGGCGGGGTCTTAACAGCAAACTGGTGTGGGATCCCAAACGAGGTTTAGCGTTGCATTAGACCTGGAACAGAACCTCTGCATAAGCAGGGATTCCCATGTGTGTGTGTGTGTGTGTGTGTGTAAATGCACTGCTTGATTGTAAAAACAAAAACCCTAGCAACCTCAAGGTAAGGTAAAGGGACCCCTGACCATCAGGTCCAGTTGTGTCCGACTCTGGGGTTGCGGCGCTCATCTCGCTCTATAGGCCGAGGGAGCCGGCGTTTGTCCGCAGACAGCTTCCGGGTCATGTGGCCAGCATGACTAAGCCGCTTCTGGCGAACCAGAGCAGCGCACGGAAACCCGTTTACCTTCCCGCCGGAGCGGTACCTATTTATCTACTTGCACTTTGACGTGCTTTCGAACTGCTAGGTGGGCAGGAGCTGGGACTGAGCAACGGGAGCTCACCCCGTGGCAGGGATTCGAACCGCCGACCTTCCGATCAGCAAGCCCTAGACTCTGTGGTTTAACCCACAGCGCCACCTGCGTCCCTTAGCAACCTCAAAGCAGGTTGCGAAAAGATAAAACAAGAAAATGAAAATAAGTTTACAACAGTGCTTTAAAACAGGCAGAAAGTCAAAATACAAAAACAGATTGAACTTTGCATCCCATGGCATGGGAAAGGTTATGGAATGAAGGAATTAAATTTACGGCCTGTAGTGCATGAAAAGAAAATATTATGAAAATGATGTATGGATGGTACTCAATACCAACGAAACTTGCCAAAATGTATAAGATGAAAAATAAGGAATGTTGGAAATGTAAAGAAAAAGAAGGAAATGTCTATCATATGTGGTGGACTTGCAGCAAAGTAAAAAGCTTCTGGGATCTGATATATGAGTAAAAGAAATTGTTAAAAAAAAGTACATTTGTTAAAAAACCAGAAGCATTTTTACTGGGTATAGTAGGAGAAGAAATTCCTAAGAGAGATCAAAAATTATTTATGTATGCAGCTACTGCAGCAAGGACTTTATTAGCCCAAAAATGGAAGCAACAGGAATTACCAACAATAGAAGAGTGGCAGACAAAGATGATGGAATATGCAGAGCTGGCGAAACTGACTGGGGAAATCCGAAACCAGCGTGATCAAGCTTTCCAAAAAGACTGAGGTAAATTTATACAATATTTGAAGGACAACTGTAAACAATTAACAATGCTAGCAGGACTGACTTAAGAAGACTTGTAATGTTGATGATTCTACGTGTAAGGCTCGCGTGATGGTGCCTCACGAGTAACGGAGCAGGAGCCCAAACAGTCTTTTGCAGTTTTATTGTGCAAACTATTTACAGTGCAGAGCTACAAAAAGCATGTCTGTCTCAGTCGCTGGCAGAATCCGGGAGTGGCCCCTTCCGGCTTCTCCCCCAGCATAAGAACTTTGGCACCCCAAGTCTCCTCCTACCCTCCTTGCGTTTCACCCCTCTGCGCAACTGGGGTGCCGGAAATGGCATGCCTCCCTCCTGACCAGCCGGGCGAGGTGAGCGCAGGGTCTCAGCAACATCCCCAAGCCCTCTCCCTGCCAGGCTCCCTGTTTGTGGCTCCTGGCTAGAAGAGGCGCTGGGGCTCTCAGTGGCATCCCTAAGCCCTCTCCCCGCCAGGCTGGTTCCTTCCCTCTCCTCCCCACTGGAGGTGTGGCGGCTTTCCCCGCTGGAAGAGGTGCTGCTGCTCAATTGGCATCAGGGCTCTCTGTATGCTAACGGACCCTCCGTTCCCCTCAGCGGGCCGGGTGGCAGTTCCCTGACACTACCTTTTTATATTTTCTTTTAAAATGTGGCAATGGAAATGGATGTAATGTGAACAGGAAGAAGTATAAATGCAATGACATAGTAAAGAATTAAGGTAACCATGAGGCGGGGGGGGGGGGTCAACCAGCTCATGTGAGCAAAAATTAATGTGAAAAATGAGGGTGTATTGACATATTGCAAAATGGAAACTTAATAAAATATTATATATATAAAAAAAGAACTTTGCTTCCCCTTCCTAAGAGGGGTCCCCTTTAGCCTGAGTCAGCAGCCAGGCTCTTCTGATATTCGCATGTTGTATATTAAGCTTTTTAATAAAAAGTGGTGCAGGGAGGAGGCGGGGTTAGGATTAATTCAGTATCCAGGTTGGTCTAAAGAGCACAGGAAGGAAGGGGCAGTGAATGGGCTGGGGAGAGAAGCAGGTTAAAATCTAAGTAAAAAAATGTTGCTGTAGTATAGAAAATGGCAGGTGGGTCCTACTTACTCGATGGAAAGGTACACCACTAGAGCCAAGCCGAGGAAGATGGAGGAAAGGCCACATCCCACGTGGGAGACCAGTGTTAAAACTTTATCCTCACGTACCGTCCGGTATATGTCCTAGAAACCAGGGTCGAAGAGTTGGTGAGGAAACAGACCCAAAATGATGTTTGTCTGGGCACTGCTGACTGAGGTGTGATTTTGGGGGGCTTCTTTGGATCATGATTCCCCACTGCCCCACTTCCCCCCCAACCCCCCCCCAAGTATTCTGTGAAGTTTGGAGTGAAAGGAAATATTCACATGTGAAATATACTCTCAGTCAAGTGTGGATTTCATGCTCTTTATTCAGCTCATTGTAGCGAGGAATGCAGTTCCCCCAAAACGTCTGCTTTATATACACTATTTACACAATGGGCCCCACGTGATTGGCTAATTCCGGGATACTCCTGTATGCCAATCGGGTTGCGGATTCACTTCCACCTGGAGCTGGATTGGGTGGCTCCTGCGGACCAATCAGACTGCTGCATTCTGGATCCTATTGTTCTAGGACCAATCAGACTGCTGCATTCTGAATCCTATTGTTCTAGGACCAATCAGACTGCTGCATTCTGAATCCTATTGTTCTAGGACCAATCAGACTGCTGCATTTTGGATCCTATTCAACTCAGTACATAACACCATGGGACCTAAGGCCAAAGGATGAGCCAATTCTTTCTTGACCTCATCCTTGTTCCTGCATTCTGATACGTCGCGGCTTATGCTTCTTCACTGCAAATTTTGGAATGTCTCTGTTATGTACTGAGTTGAATAGGATCCAAACTGCAGCAGTCTGATTGGTCCTAGAACAATAGGATTGAGATTGCAGCAGTCTGACTGGTCCCAGAACAATAGGATTGAGATTGCAGCAGTCTGATTGGTCCCAGAACAATAGGATTGAGATTGCAGCAGTCTGATTGGTCTGCAGGAGCCACCCAATCCAGCTCCAGGTGGAATTGAATCCGCACTCTGATTGGCATACAGGAGTATCCCGGAATTAGCCAATCACGTGGGGCCCATTGTGTAAATAGTGTATATAAAGCAAACGTTTTGGGGGAACTACATTCCTCACTACTATGAGCTGAATAAAGAGCATGAAAGTCACACTGGACTCCGAGTATCTTTCACTGGCGACGAGGATGGGATCCCGCTGAGCTGACTGCCACACACAGCACCGCAGCAACGCCACCTGCCGCACAGCTGCCTCGCACCGTGTATCCAGGCTTCAGCTCCGGGTCCCAAGGAACTCAAGATGGCAACGGACAGCAGCTTCTCGCCATTCAACCCAGCATCAGGAGACTGGGAAGGATACGCCACCCGTTTCACCTTTCTTCTAGAAGCTAAAGGGGTCACCAACGATGCCAAGAAGAGGGCGATATTCTTCAGCGTCTGCGGAGAGGAGACATTCGAAATCGCCCGGGCTCTCCTTGCGCCTGATGATGTCGCTACCGTTCCTTACAAAACAATAGTGGAACGGCTGAAGGGGCACTTCTCGCCACAGCCCTCGGTGGTGGCTCGTCGAAATGCCTTCTATGCAAAGCGGCAAGCCCCTGGGGAAACCATAACGGGGTTTGTGACCTCCCTCCGCCAAGCCGCTCGGTTCTGCAACTTCTCAGAGTTGGAGAACATGCTGCGTGACCGCCTCGTCGGTGGCCTGAGGGACGAGAAGCTGCAACGACGCCTCTATGCCAAGAAGGACCTAACGTTCCAGGTCGCTCTGGAGGAGGCCCTGGCAACAGAAGCCGCTGAGAGGTCAATGCAAGAGGCACGGCCGAGCGTGCCGTCCCAACCAAGGGTCCACCACGAGGACCTCATCGACGATTCAGGATCAGACAGGGAGGAGGTGCACAGAGTACAGCGGCGCACTCAAGCCGTGCACACACCACAGCTGCCTCGACCAGAAGGAGGGAACTGCGCAAGCTGCGGGGAGAATCACGAGAGGAGGACCTGCCGTTTCCGCAATGCCGAGTGCAGGCAGTGCAGAAAATCAGGCCACATCGCCCGGGTGTGTCGGGCTCGGCCCATCCGACGCCAGGCATCAGATGACCGCCCCAAGAGCCCCAGGTCCCGGGGCCCAACGCACCAAGGCAACTCGACAGAGACCACGGACTACCAGGTATACCAGTTGCCCCACCCCAACATAGAGAAAATTTATGTAGAGGTACAGATAGAGGGGGCCCCGTGCCGCATGGAGCTGGACACAGGTTCAACCCTATCCATAATCTCGGCACGGACTTTAAGGAAACTGTGCCCTAGTGGGGGTCCCAAACTCAGGCCGGCCCCATTCACCCTCCGGGACTTCCAGAAACGTAAGGTCCCCACAATGGGGGTGGGGACCTTCAGGGTGCAATATCAAGGGCGGACGCGGCAACTGGACTTGCTCGTGGTCAAGGGCTCCTACGTTAGCTTACTGGGATTGGCATGGTTTGGACCACTGGGGCTAGCCGTCACCGGGGTGAACCGCACTAGCTTACAAGTGGATGTGGACGCCATATGCAAGGAGTTTCCGGCAGTTTTCGATGGGAAATTGGGACAGTATACGGGCCCCCCCATTGCCCTACAGCTGGACCCCGCAGTACGACCTGTCAGGCTCAAGGCCCGCCGGGTCCCGTTCGCCCTGAAACCCCGTATAGACGAGGAATTGGACCGGCTCGTGGAGCAAGGAGTGCTGGAGCCTGTGCCTAATGCCACCTGGGAAACCCCGATCGTCACACCCGTCAAGCCTAATGGTTCGGTCCGCATCTGCGCAGACTACAAATGTACCATAAACAAGGCCCTCATGGCCCATGCATACCCAGTGCCAGTGGTCAGCCATGTCCTCGCCACCCTGGCTGGGTCAAAATTTTTTGGCAAGCTGGACTTGGCCCAAGCCTATCAACAGCTGCCAGTAGATGAAGCCACAGCAGAGGCACAGACGATTGTGACGCACAGGGGAGCGTTCAAGGTAAAGCGGCTGCAATTCGGTGTCAGCGTGGCACCAGGCATATTCCAGAATCTAATGGACTCGCTGCTTAAAGGGATTCCTGGCGTCACCCCCTTCTTCGATGATGTGTTGATTGCCGGGCCCACAGCAGAGGAGTTTGAGGACCGCCTTCGCACCGTTCTGCACCGTTTCCAGACGGCGGGTCTCAAGGTGAAGCGGGAAAAGTGTCTACTAGGAGTGCCTCAGGTGGACTTTCTGGGATTTATGGTGGATGCAGAAGGGGTCCACCCGACTGGGGACAAGGTACGGGCCATTTGTGATGCCCCAGCGCCCAAGGGCAAGACTGAACTTCAGGCCTTCTTGGGGCTATTGAACTTTTACCATGCCTTCCTTCCCCATAAGGCAGCAGTAGCAGAGCCCCTACACAGACTCCTGGACAAGCGGGCCCCTTGGGTGTGGGGCCAGCGCCAGGAGGCCGCATTCCAGGCAGTCAAGGACTTGCTCGTCTCAAACTCGGTCTTGGCACACTTCGACGAGAGGCTGCCGGTGGTGCTAGCATGCGACGCCTCACCCTACGGCATCGGCGCTGTCCTTGGACACCAACTCCCAGATGGAAGAGAGGTGCCAGTGGCATACTTTTCCCAGACACTCACCGCAGCTGAGCGGAACTACTCGCAAATCGACAAGGAAGGTCTGGCAATCGTGAAGGGAGTAAAAAAATTCCATGATTTCTTGTACGGGCGGCCCTTTACCGTGGTGACTGATCACAAGCCGTTGCTTGGTTTGTTTGCCCCCGAAAAGCAGACCCCCCAAGTGCTGTCTCCTCGCGTCCTCAGGTGGTCAATTTTCCTTGCCGGCTACCAGTATGCACTGATTCACCGCCCTGGGAAAGCGATGGGCCACGCAGACGCCCTCAGCAGGCTACCACTACCAGAAACAGGCCCCGACCCAGCACCCGCACAAGAGGTTATGAGCCTGGAGCTGCTTCCCGACCGCCCTATTCAGGCACAAGAAGTTGCACACCATTCCAAGAAAGATAGGGTCATCTCCCGGGTCCTGGACTGGGTGTGGAGGGGATGGCCCAGCAGCAGCCCCGGGCCAGAATTCGCTGGCTACACAACCCGTAAACATGAACTGTCGGCCCACAAGGGGTGCCTGTTATGGGGAAGCAGGGTCGTCGTTCCTGAGCCCCTTCGCAAAAGGGTCCTTGCAGCCCTACACGAGACACACCCAGGGGTAGTGAGAATGAAGGCCCTCGCCAGGAGTTATGTATGGTGGCCAGGGATTGATGGAGAGATAGAGACCTGGGTCAAACACTGCCAGGCCTGCCAAGAATCCCGCCCAGATCCCCCAAGGTCCCCAGTGCAGTCCTGGGAGTCCGCCCGAGCACCATGGTCACGCCTGCACATGGACTTCGCGGGCCCCTTCCAGGGGAAAACATTCTTCATAGTGGTGGACTCCTACACCAAATGGCTGGAAGTCGCACTGGTACCATCCACTTCTACGTCCGCAGCCATCCGGGTACTACGCAGGCTGTTTGCAACCCATGGACTCCCTGACACTCTCGTCTCAGACAACGGAACCGCATTTACGTCAGAAGAATTCCAGACCTTCACAGCGCAGAATGCCATCCGCCACATCCGCTCAGCACCATTCCACCCTGCCACCAATGGCCAAGCAGAGCGCATGGTGCGGACCACCAAGGACACCCTACGCCGCATGACGCAAGGGGACTGGGAGTACCGCCTTGCCACATTCCTTCTAGCACAGCACAGCACCCCCAGCTCAACGACTGGCCGGAGCCCCGCTGAACTACTAATGGGCCGGCGCCTCGCAATCAGACTGGACCGCCTCCACCCCGACAGAGCTCAGGATGAGGTAGTGGTGGGTGAAGGCAGGAACCCCCGGACCTTTGTGGCCCAGGATCCAGTGTACGCAAAGAATTTTGGGGCTGGCCCGGCATGGGTACCCGCCACAGTCACCAGGGTGACTGGCCCCGTGTCATACGAGGTGCTAACAGAGGGGGGACAATGCTGGCGCCGCCACTGCGACCAGCTACGGCGACGATTCCCAGGAGAAAACCAGGAGGAGGACAGGTCAGAGGAGTCCCAAGGGAACAGTGGGGCATTGAGACCCGTAGAGCAGGAGGGGCCGGCAGGGGAGGCAGAATCAGTAAATACTGAGAGGACCCGCGAGGCCGAAAGGGCACCGGAACCAGAGCCACGACAGAGCGAGCTGGTTGCGCCAGACCAAACAGCCCCATCACAACCAGCAGCCTTGGAACACGAGCCAGAACCAGAACCCCTGACCAGGGAACAGCCCAGGCCGCAACGCACACGTAGGCGGCCAGCGTACCTTGAGGACTATGGATGCAACCTCCCAGGCAGGACTGGAACTTAGAGGGGAGGGGTGTTATGTACTGAGTTGAATAGGATCCAAACTGCAGCAGTCTGATTGGTCCTAGAACAATAGGATTGAGATTGCAGCAGTCTGACTGGTCCCAGAACAATAGGATTGAGATTGCAGCAGTCTGATTGGTCCCAGAACAATAGGATTGAGATTGCAGCAGTCTGATTGGTCTGCAGGAGCCACCCAATCCAGCTCCAGGTGGAATTGAATCCGCACTCTGATTGGCATACAGGAGTATCCCGGAATTAGCCAATCACGTGGGGCCCATTGTGTAAATAGTGTATATAAAGCAAACGTTTTGGGGGAACTACATTCCTCACTACTATGAGCTGAATAAAGAGCATGAAAGTCACACTGGACTCCGAGTATCTTTCAGTCTCTAAGTGATGGACTGTGTGTACAGAAACAGCTTGCAAGACCCCCCCAGGAGCAAATTTTCCATGCAATTTTGCAAATTCCAGAATATAACTTCCAGAAGTAGTATTACGAGTTCTGGCTTCGACCTGTACCATGTTCCTGGTTGAAACTGTTTCCCAAAATCTGCCGTTTGCCCCAGCAGAGATAAACGTAAAGATACCAACCTAAACTAGTTACCGGTAGTTCAAAATGATCCAATGACATGGCTGTGGGATGGGATTTGACTTGTGGGGTGGGAGCGGGGGGCACATTTTTAAGCCACTATACCAACTCTACCAGGCCAAAGGTACTGAATCCACAGCTGAAGCCCAGCCCTCTTTTCTGATGTTGAGGATAGGATTTTAAAAGAAATACAACCACTGCTTTTTTCGGGGGGGGGGGACGACAATGCAGGGGTACACATACCCCTAAACATTTTATGAATCTTTGTACTTTTGTACATTTGCTGTATTTATTTTTCCCAATTTGAACTATAAAATGGTGATTTTCTTGAGTCAAAATGAGAGTCCTGTATTTTCCGGCGTATAAGACGACCCCCAACTTTTCCAGTTAAAATATAGAGTTTGAGATATACTCAACCGCAGATTCTCCACCCGGCATACAGGTGAAACTCAAAAAATTAGAATATCGTGGAAAGGTTCATTTCTTTCAGTAATTCAACTTAAAAGGTGAAACTAATATATGAGATAGACTCATGACATGCAAAGCGAGATATGTCAAGCCTTTATTTGTTATAATTGTGATGATTATGGCGTACAGCTGATGAGAACCCCAAATTAACAATTTCAACTTTGGGGTTTTCATCAGCTGTGCGCCATAATCATCACAATTATAACAAGCAAAGGCTTGACACATCTCGCTTTGCATGTCATGAGTCCATCTCGTATATTAAACTCCAGTAGCCAATGAAAACAATTGCTTACATAAATGGACTTTTCCACGATATTCTAATTTTTCGAGTTACACCTGTGTAAGACGACCCCCGACTTTTGAGAAGATTTTCCTGGATTAAAAAGTAGTCTTATACGCCGGAATATACAGTACCCCTAAACTTTTTTTTTTTTTTAAGGAAAAATACAACTATAGAACGAAAAGAGACATTCCGTGCTGTCCTTTGCAGGAACCACACGGGGCAATTGGTTCTGACAAAACAGTGGCAAAAACTTACCAGCAAGACTCCAAAATGGGTCAGGTGGCTGCAGTTGCAGATTGTGTAATTTGCATTTGTGCGCTGCACCTCACACCCTGACGTATCCCAGCCTCCTTGGTTATCTGTGCAGCAGAGAAGAGAAGATATTTCATCTGCAGTTACTCGTCCCTCACCATTTATAGATCTTTCCCAGCAGAACACGGGGGATGTGTGACTCTCTGCAGAGGCTCATGCTGACTTGGGGTTTAGCTGCAACCCATCAAAGGGAGGGGTGGAGAGGTGCTAAGCTTCTCATGCTCCCACCATGCACTTCTCAGATCGCCCACTTAAGATCGGTGTTGCTAAACTTGTGGGAGAAAGAAATATTGAAATTTGTGCTTTACTTGGCTGCATCCCATTTAAAAAGAGGCATAATTCTCTGCTGCCTAGAGCTGTTACGCTGGAACTTTGAAGTACAGACGCACATTTGAACGCATCAAAATATTATTTCAGTTACAGCTCCCCTCAGGCTACTCCTTCAAATCATGCAACTCTCGGCTATCTTTGAATCTGCTGCATTTTTGCCTAGAAGTCTTGACCTAAATATTACATTTGTTCTGGGTTTAACAATAGAGGGTCATACTGAAGTTACTCACTGTCACATTGTGAATTGTGCTATTGGAGCAAACCTAACATTTCGCCCTCCATCCCGGTTTTAAATAAGTGATGATTTGCCGCCTGTGTCCAGTCGGTGATGTGTTAAATGCTCTCATGGGCAATAGCTAAAACCATAAATCAGAATTTAACTGCTTATTATTACAGTGGTACCTTGGTTCTCAAATGCCTTAGTTCTCAAACAACTTGGAACCCAAACACTGCAAACCCAGAAGTAAGTGTTCCGGTTTGCAAACTTTTTTTGGAAGCTGAACATGCTCCGTTTTGAGTGCCACACTTCCGTTTTGAGTGTTACACTGAGGTCTGTCTGTTTTTGCTATTTATTTTGCTTTTTTGTTTTGTTTTTGTGACTGTGTGGAACCCAGTCCAGCTACTGATTGATTGATTGATTGTGTGTGTGACTGTAGGACATTGTTTATCACTTTCATTTTATGGATCAATGGTCTCGTTAGATAGTAAAATTCATGTTCAATTGCTGTTTTTAAAAGGGGTTGATTTTAAAACGGATTTAATCCGTTTTGCAATACTTTCTATGGGAAAGCGCGCCTTGGTTTAGGAACGCTTTGGTTTTGGAACCGACTTCCAGAACGGATTAAGTTTGAGAAGAAAGGTACCACTGTATTGAAGGAGACAAAGAGAGACAAAACAGGGACTTCCAGCGGTGACGCAACTGCGGGCGGTCGTGGGTCGCCTCGGCTGCGAGGCGACCCAGTCCGTCCCGGGGGTTGGAGCCCCGCTACCGCAAAGCGGGGCTCCGGTGGGGTGCGGGAAGAGCGTCTCGCACCCCGGGCTCCCCGGCGGGCCCGCTAAGCTCCGTCCCCTTCCCTTGCTCCCCCTGTAAAGGGGGAGTGGGGGTGAGAGGGGATCGCGGAGCTGGGCCATTAGGGGATATGCCCCAACCGGGACGCGAAGCGGCGCAGCTGCCCGTGGTCCGCGACATCGTTCTCCCTGTAAAAGAGGAAGGAAAAGAAGCCCGGTGGCCGTGAGTACTTGATTGGATTAAATCGTGGAGATTAACGATCCGGGAGGTTTTAGAGAAAGGAAGCCTGCCTCCCTCCCTTCGGGGGCAAGAAAATAACGGTTTATGATAGACTGTTGCTACCAAGATGGTTACAATGTTTGGATTTTTTCACAAGTGAGACTATTTTGATCTCCCTTTGGGGAGGAAGAGGATGGAGAATATCTCTTTTTAAAGGTATTGTCTTTGCTCCCTGGTTTCAGGGAAAATGGCTGCGAAAAGTTGGATTGGAGTGGAAAACTACTGGTATAAGATGGAAAACACCGAAATAGAAACTGAAATTTGATACCTATGCCCGTTCTCACCATGTTGGGCTTTGTTTTTGAACTTGTTTTGAACTCTGGACTAACTGATGAACAAAGGATTACTATTCTGAAACTGGAACTGCTTAATCAGAAATTGAAGGTTTTGAGTGGGGACATGAAGAAAAATTTGTTTCCCACAGAGGAGACCTTTCAGGTTTTCGATACTATGGAAGAGAGCCTTGGCAAAGAGCTGAAGGGGATGTTTGAAGAACTGAGAGAGACGGCTTGGCGACTCCGGGAAAAAGAAACGTCCTTCGGGGGTGGCAGCCCCGGGACGGTGAAGATTGTTATATCCAGCCCCCGAGGTGAGAGCTCGGGAGTGAGGGACAAAGAACTAAGATATCTACAAATAGAAGAAGAATGCAACATGGAATCGGAGAAGCTGAAAGAAGATGAACAGTGGACCCTGATGCTTGATGCAAGGACTGTTGGGGACTATGTCGGGATCTGTGGAAGCACAAGAAAAGAGGACAATTTGAGGAGTGGTTCCGGTGTAAGATGGAGAAGGACAATGGATAGAGGGGGGATAGGGTGAATTGTATTAAGTGTAGAATATAAATGGTTTGTTATGGTAATCTGAAATCGGAAAGTTAAGACATTAAGTTTTATTTTATTTTTTTTAACAAGAAAAGGGATATTTTGAATTTCTTTTTGATATTAGCAGCAGTGTAAGGGAAAGAAGAAGTTTGTTTAGATTTGATATAAGAATAATATGTTAAGATATAAAGTTCTGTTATTAATTATTATAGATTAAGATGATTGTTTAGATTGGAATTTTCTTTAAATGAATTCAATTAATAGAGAGGTGAAGTTATTAAAGTAGAATTTGGATTTGGAACCGAAGGAGAGAAGGCAGGGGAAGTCAAGTGTAAAGATTCGGAACTAGAAATTTTTTTTTTTTTAATGTGTAAACAAGAAGAAGAATCTTGGTTATGTTTGTATTTGTTTTGTATAAATGTGGGTGGGTAATTGTCTGGGTAGATGTAGGTGTAGGTGTGGGATTATTCTTTGTTATGAAAAATACCAATAAACTCCTTATAAAAAAAAAAGAAAGAAAGAAAGAAAGAGAGACAAAACAGATAGAAGGACAGACAGACACCAACAGAGAGACAAAGAGAGAAACACAGAGAAAGAGAGAAATGGGCAGAGAGACAGATGGAACACCCCTCTGCCTTCTGCAGGGTCTTAATGCCACCTCATGCACCAAAGGGGAAATCACATATCTCCCCGCCCACCGCTGGTATATGGCCCCCAGAAGATTCCCTGTGAGGGGGTGTGGCCCTCAGATCGGAAGTGAACCCCCCACCCCACCCTGCACTTACCCCAGCCAGCCAGGGAAACCTTGAGCATGTGGAACCCAGTCCAGCTACTGATTGATTGATTGATTGATTGATTGTGTGTGTGACTGTAGGACATTGTTTATCACAGGCTTCCTCAACCTCGGCCCTCCAGATGTTTTAAGACTGCAATTGTAGGTTGAGGAAGCCTGGTCTATCGCTTTCATTTTATGGATCAATGGTCTCGTTAGATAGTAAAATTCATGTTATTTTGCTGTTTTTAAAAGTTGTTTTTAAAAGTCTGGAATGGATTAATCCATTTTGCATTACTTTCCATGGAAAAGCACACCTTGGTTTTGGGACGCTTTGGTTTTGGGACGGACTCCCGGAACGGATTAAGTTTGAGAAGAAAGGTACCACTGTACTGTTTTCATGGCCTACTTTGCATGGCCTAATCTGGGCCTGGGTCTGCCACATAGCTTGGTAAAGTGACCTGCTTCAGGCATGATTTGGCATCTGAGTGGAGCAGCAAGACTTGTCAACGCAGGAAAGGCAAGGCTGTGGCCTTCCAGATGGTGATTGGCGACAGCTCCCATCCTCCCTGACCAATGGTTGTGCTGGCCGCTTGGCCTGAAGGGGGTTGGGGTTCAATCACATCTGGAGGCCTCCCATCCCTGCATTGAAGAATTCCCCTTAGTAGAAATGGGGTGGGGCTCCATTTTGGCTCCACTTTAGGCAGCTCATGTTCTTTTTAAGAACATTAAGAGCAGCCCTGCTGGATCAGGCCAGTGTCCCATCTCATCCAGCCTCCTGTTCTTCCAGATATGATGGCAGATTTGTACACAAGAGCACTCTCCCCTCCAGTTGCTGGTATTCAGAAGCACTGCTGCCTCTGAGGCAGAGCACAGTCTTTGTGGTGAAAGAGACATGTTGTTGTTGTTGTTCAGTCGTTCAGTCATGTCCGACTCTTCGCGACCCCATGGACCAGAGCACGCCAGGCACGCCTATCCTTCACTGCCTCCCACAGTTTGGCCAAACTCATGCCAGTCGCTTCGAGAACACTGTCCAACCATCTCATCCTCTGTCGTCCCCTTCTCCTTGTGCCCTCCATCTTTCCCAACATCAGGGTCTTTTCCAGGGAGTCTTCTCTTCTCATGAGGTGGCCAAAGTACTGGAGCCTCAACTTCAGGATCTGTCCTTCTAGTGAGCACTCAGGGCTGATTTCTTTAAGAATGGATAACAAAGAGACATAGAGAGCCTTATTGCTCCTCCGTGAATTTGTCCCATCCTTTTTTTAAAGCTGTTCAAGTCTTGGATCAAATCACCAAATTCTCTCTGGGAGCAGAAGCAAGTTAACACAGTTTTGAATCGATGCTGAACAAGATGGAGAGATGGTCCAGTTAAAGTTAAGGTAGCTGCATTTGACACAGCTGGCTTCTGCTGGAGGGGACAAGACGGGCAGACTCTGGATTAAAGGGAGGAGGATAAACCAACGCAATGATGCCCTGTTTGCATACCGCCTGGGAAGCAACAGCAGGGAAGGCCTGTTTGCCTTCAAGCTCTTCCCTGTGGGCTTCCCAGGGTCACCACGGAAATCAGTACAGCAAACTAGATAGACTTTTGTTCTGGCCCACAGCAGAGCTAGTTATATCCTTCATACTCACCGTTCTTTTTAAAGTTCCAAAATACACAGTGCACAGACTCACTACCCTGAAAAGCAAAAGGAATGGCTTAGGATGTGTTTTGCTTCCAGAAGGTGGGAAGGGCTACAGGTGAGCAGCAGAGAGCTGGCATGGTCCCAGGGGGTGTGTCGCGTGTCGGGGGGGGGGGTGCGTGGCAAGCAACACACGTCTTGGTTGTGTGGTGGTTGTGCGGTGGTTGGCAAGCGTCCCAGCGGGCAGGGGCAGCTGCGATGTAACCCCCCCCAATGTCACCCGTGGCAGACTGCCCCCTGCCCCCACCTACGGCCACCAGTGGCAGAGCGTCTGCTTCGCATGCAGAAGTTCCCAAGTTCAATCCCTGGTGGCATCTCCAGGTAGGCCTGGGAATTTCCCTTGCTTGAAACCCTGGAGAGCTGCTGCTGCCAGTCAGTGTAAACCATATGGAATTAGATGCACCACTGGTCTGGCTCTGTGTTCAGACAGCTTCCCGCGTTCTTGAATTCCAACATCTGGCCTTTAGCATCACCAAGTCAAAGCAAAGCATCTCTATCTGCCAGCAATCAATGTGCTTTAGTGCTGCAGAATCAACACTTGTGCACAGGGCCGTCTTAACCATTGAGCCTACTGGCGCAATGCACCAGGGCGCAATGGCCTAGAGGGCGCCTCCGCCCTCCAGCCCCGCTGGCAGCGCCCTCCGGCTGCCCGGCAGAGCACAGGAGCGCAAGCCGGCCGCACCATGCCCTCGGGCTGCCCAGTGGAGCACGTGAGCGTGAGCCGGCTGGCTGCGCCGCACCCTCCAGCTGCCCAGCGGAGCGTGAGCTGCCGGCCGCGCCGCACCCTCCAGTTGGCCGGTGGAGCGTAGGGGTGCGAGATCGCTGGCTGTGCCAGGGCGCCTGATATGCTTAAGACAGCCCTGCTTGTGCAACTGGAGACAACAGGATACTATACCGTCGTTGAGTTTATATGTTGTAGAATTATATTCACTGGCTCCGAGAGGTTTTGAACAGACACATTTTCAATACTGGCGCCCACAACATAGGTGATCAGATTTTTATTCTTTTCCTGTAACAGACAGGTGCAAAGTTTCATAGCTTGGGAGCCAACCATTGATAAACCAAACCAAACCAAACCTCTCTTTTTCTCTTTTACATTTTTGGTTGAATGAGCGATTTGCAAAAGATCTGAATTAACTGTCAGCCCTACCAGCTCTTCCTCTCCCACCCACCTCCTCTTTTCCTTTTAAATTGCTTTTTAATTAATTTTGGGAAAGAAAAACAAGAAACAGTACCCACCCACCAAATTTCTAATAAGTCCACATCCAAACATCTTCCAATATTTGGCTATAATTAAACAACCACTGCCATCAAAAAGATGATCAATTCTTTGTTTCTTAAACCCTTATTATTTTTAAATATAGAAAGGAAAGAAAGTATTATTTTTAAATATAGAAAGCAAAGTTGTTTGTCCGTTCCCTCCAACCCCCACTACCACTCTACATTCTGCAGTTACTGAGCATGCTTACTCCTTCCTGGCCTGATTTGGAATAATTTTTCACCCCCTTTAAAGATTGTTGGTGCAACTTGCTTCTCGTTCTCACTTGGACTACAATTCTGGTGGGCCTCACCACCCAAGTTAGCCATTATAAGGAGTGCTGTTAAAGTGCAACTGTTAGCAGATGGTTCCTCGGCCCAATTCAACCTGTCTTCAGAGACGTCCCTGGTCTGGACTCCCAAATATTTTCCACATGTACCCCACCAGAATCAGCTGTTAAAATCTGCCAGCAAAGCCCTTTCTCCAGACACCATCCTCTCATGAGGTGAGAATGCTACCTGACAGGAGCGGGGGCTTCTCTGTGGTGGCCTCTGGGGCAACCTTGAGAGACGCGCTCTGTCTTCCTCCCCAGCCTCTTTGACAGAAATATGGGATGTGGAAACTGAGATTGTCTGATTGTTGATATGCCTGCTTTGGATCTGTTTTGGAATTTTAAGAACTGTGTACACTGCCTTGTGAACCTATGTGGAAAATAGGAAGGAAGGAAGGAAGGAAGGAAGGAAGGGAGGGCAGTCAAAGGACTAGGCTGAAGGTCAACTGAAATGTGAAAGAGAAAGATTCTGGAGCTTCCTCTTGCCATTTGCTTCCTGATCTGCCTGTGCCATTCAGCGGTGGCCATGTTTACCTGAAACGGCGAAGTTGTTCCGAAGAAAGAAAACTGGATCTTTGTGTGATCTTCTGCCTCAAAGGACTGGGCCCCCAAGTAATGCCTCAGCAGTTCTGGCAAAAATATGGATGCCAGGGCTATTTCAAAGGGTGCCTGGCGGATATCAATCTGCGTGGAAGAGAAAATGTTTGGGGGGGCTAGAGTCACCTCCAGCCAAAGTACAGATGGTCACATATCGTCATCCTCCTCACACCTGTGTGCCTTTCCAAGTTCCCTATGTACATCTAAGCCACAGTCCAGAGAGCAAAGCCCATTTCCACCCCATTTTTCACTGGAAGAGTGGGAGAATTCGACTTAGCAGCTCTCTGGATCTGACAGGAACCGGTTGTGGGGCAGAAGGACAGAGTCAAAAGAAGGGCCTCTTACCTGTGGATCCATTGCAGAGTCATAGGATGTGACCCCAAAAGCAACTCCCTTGAAATTCACCGGATCTGGGCGCATCACAACCAAAGCCAACCTCGGGAGAACGATGGACTCACTTTTCCCACTGAAGTTCAGCTTGAAACCTATTTGTTCCAGCACCTGTAAAATGCTAAACGACAAAGGGAACAAAACAAGTGAGCTTTGTTTTATGGCTCTCACAACTAGACCGTGGGATCCCCTTCTCTCTCATTATTGACCCATGTATTATTCTATTTGGTTCCTACTATACCAACATACACAATGCAAGGGATATGTCCATTTGGGGTGGAGTGGGGAGCAATCTCTTCTGGCCCCTTTGCAGTTGGACATGTGGTCCTGTGTGGATAATGCAGAAGATTATTGTAATTTTGAGGAGATAATGATCTGGCATGGTCAACTCTTCCTGTCTGGTTATCTCCTCCTGGTTCTGGTTTCTATGTTTTATTGCTTTCCATATCCTTTGTAAAAAGGTCTTTGATGTATTGATGACACTGGTCAGCAAAGCCTTTGATGTATAGCCTGGCATTTTTATCTTTTGATGTACAGCAAACTATGGCAAGTTCTTAAAGAAATGGGAGTGCCTGATCACCTCATCCGTCTCCTGAGAAATCTCTATGTGGGACAAGAAGCTACAGTTAGAACTGGATATGGAATAACTGATTGGTTCAAAATTGGGAAAGGAGTACGACAAGGCTGTATATTGTCTCCCTGCTTATTTAACTTATATGCAGAATTCATCATGCGAAAGGCTGGACTGGATGAATCCCAAACCGGAATTAAGATTGCCGGAAGAAATATCAACAACCTCAGATATGCTGATGATACAACCTTGATGGCAGAAAGTGAGGAGGAATTAAAGAACCTTTTAATGAGGGTGAAAGAGGAGAGCGCAAAATATGGTCTGAAGCTCAACATCTAAGACTAAGGTCCCATCACCTCCTGGCAAATAGAAGGGGAAGAAATGGAGGCAGTGAGAGATTTCACTTTCTTGGGTTCCATGATCACTGCAGATGGTGACAGCAGTCACGAAATTAGAAGACGCCTGCTTCTTGGGAGAAAAGCAATGACAAACCTAGACAGCATCTTAAAAAGCAGAGACATCACCTTGCCGACAAAGGTCCGTATAGTTAAAGCTATGGTTTTCCCAGTAGTAATGTACGGAAGTGAGAGCTGGACCATAAAGAAGGCTGATCGCCGAAGAATTGATGCTTTTGAATTATGGTGCTGGAGGAGACTCTTGAGAGTCCCATGGACTGCAAAAGATCAAACCTATCCATTCTTAAAGAAATCAGCCCTGAGTGCTCACTAGAAGGACAGATCCTGAAGTTGAGGCTCCAGTACTTTGGCCACCTCATGAGAAGAGAAGACTCCCTAGAAAAGACCCTGATGTTGGGAAAGATGGAGGGCACAAGGAGAAGGGGACGACAGAGGATGAGATGGTTGGACAGTGTTCTCGAAGCTACTAACATGAGTTTGGCCAAACTGCGAGAGGCAGTGAAGGATAGGCGTGCCTGGCGTGCTCTGGTCCATGGGGTCACGAAAGAGTCGGACACGACTGAATGACTGAACAACAACAACAACAGCTCTAGTTGAGCCTGTATTAGCCCAACAGGACACAGATCTATAAAATATCTAGTTTGGGAGCATTTCAAGCAGAAGCTCAGCACAGTCTATTGGCCGTAGAGCTGTGCACCAATACAATCTGGCCATAGAGCTGTGCACCAATACAATGCAACTCCTTCAGCGCTTCTCAGTGGCAGATTAAAGTGCTGTTTGGTAATGTCTTTAAGCGGAGGCATTTAAGCGGAGGCTTGACAGCCATCTGTCAGGAATGCTTTGATGGTGTTTCCTGCTTGGCAGGGGGTTGGACTGGATGGCCCTTGTGGTCTCTTCCAACTCTATGATTCTAATGTATATTTTGCTTGCTGTTTGGAATAAAATCTTTAATCTTCTCACCCACTTGCGTTTGTATTGCTTCTGAATCTTAATTTTAAAAGAACCATCCTGCATTTGGCAAGACAGGTCCAGGTTCCAGTCTCTTCCTCTCTCCACAAGTTGCTGCAGGCAGAATTACTTTGCACAGGTGAGCACTGGCTATTAACCACGGTGGCTCTGCCCTGCCTCCACAGCTGGAGGCAGCAATGATTCTGAGTCCCAGTTGCTGGAAACCACAGGTGGGGAGACTTGATTGTGGGCTTCCCTTTGGGGTATCTGGGCAGCCATTTAATGTATTTTTAATCTTTTGTTGGAATCCGCCCACAGTGGCTGGGGAAACCCAGCCAGACGGGAGGGGTATAAATACATTATTATTATTATTATTATTATTATTATTATTTATTATTATTAGAATAGGATGCTGGACTCGATGGGACATTGCCTGTTCCAGCAGCCAGTCTCTTCTGATGCTCTCACTGAATTAAGTGGGCAAATGGAGGACAGGAGCAAATCATGCCTCCTCATAGCATTAGGAAGCCTGCCTCCAGTTTCACAGTTTTTCACACCATCTGCTACCCAAAAAGGTGCTGAAGTGAGAAACAAAAAAACAAAACAAAAAAAGACACTTGTTTGGTCCTGGTTTGGAAGCAGCCTTCAGATTTTTCAGTTCGGCTTGTAGCAATTGCAAACTAATTTCCTAGTAAGTGCTTGCATGCTCTTGCAAGCATCTTGGATCTAGTTGTCCTAAGGGTGAAGGGGAGGGGATGGAGCAGCCCACACTCCCTTGTCTGGATCCCTGGGATTCCGCTGCCCTAGGAATCTTCCTGTACTGCCTATGACCATGGGTGTCGTGAGGGGGGGCGGTGGGGGCGGGCGCCCCGGGTTCCAGGGGAGGGGGGTGACACTTGGGCCAGCCCCGCCGCCGGCGGGCCCTGAGCAAGCCACGGAGCAAAGCCGCTCTGCCCCACGGCCTGTCCAGGGTCCGCCCGCCGCCGCCGCTATGGGGCTGCCCTGTCTGTGCGTCGGGACGCCCTGCCCCCAGGGGGGTGCCTCCACGCGGCGACGCTGCCCCGGGCACCCAAGAGTCTCCCTACGCCTCTGCCTATGACCCTGATGTGACAAAACAGCCTGATTTAACTTGGGAAAAGGCGCTGTGTGAAAGCTGCTACTCAGATCACTACAGCTTAGGAGGCTACAGTAGGAGGGGGAACACTGTGGGGAGAATCACGACACAACCCAGTGCTTTTTATTTGGCAAGTCTATAGTCTATTTTCAGTGTGTGTCCCCCCCCCAATAACATTTGATTCCCACGTGTTAAAAAAACGAGAGGCTGAGGATCCCACATTGCATTTCAAAGACCCTGACAATTTTAGGCACCGCCTCCATATCCCAAACTCACCCCCCTACCATGAGATTGGTTTAGGTCCATCCAGGGTTGAATCTGGCTGCCAAAATTGATTTGGTCCACAGACAGCAAGCTTTAAATGAGTTGCAGCATTTTGATTCAGTTGCCTCCCCCATTCTGAGCATTTTCATCAGGGGGACGATAGCACTTCCACTGCTCTTGGGGCCTGGTCTCACCACCCGCCATGATTCTCTTAAGATTTAGTGTCAGGAGTATAACGTATTCCTGGACACCGCAGAGTTAGACGCAGACTTTTCTGGAAGCTTCTGGCTGTTGTGAAATTGACTAGACAGCTCAACGCAGGAACTCAGCAACTCACTGGATAACTATATACAGTATTTATTGATTGAAGCAACTAGCATCCATAAGTTACTATTTACAGACTTTACAAAATAAAAGAAACAAAACATAAAATCTTTTCCTCTCTGTCTCTCTCTCTCTACACTGACCACTTTCTCTGCTCCACACACTAACCACACTAACACAGCTCTCACACAGAGCTCACCTTATCAGGAACTAATTGACCAATCACAGGTCGTTGCTAAGGGTCTGAGAGAGAGCAGATCTGGGCTTTCTGCCAACTAGTTAATTGCTTGTAAGATAGACAGATGAATTTCTGCACGTAGGCAACTCTGAAATCTCTAACAGATTTTGTGGAGGATTTCGCCTCTTTGGGGATTCCTAGCATGCAGGATCCAATCTCTCTTTAACATACAGAGTGACACTGCATCCTTTTCAATTCTTCTTAAAAAGTTTGCATCCAGAGATAACAGAGTCCCACTGGTTCTCTCCATTCCAACATGTTTCTGTTGTGCCCACTATATTGTTATAGATTTGGGGGGTGGGGAACCCCCTAACCCTAGAAATTAATAAATGGTACGGATTTTGATTATTTCGAGTAGTGGAGGGAAGATTGGAGGCCGGTGGAAAAGTACAGGCTAAGCTTCCTTTCAAAGACAGGGCCTCATCTGGGATTAGGGACATTAACAAAAAGTGCTGTTGGTCCTTCTAAGAGGATCTTGGGCCTGGGAGAAAGAAGGTTGCCAGGGTAACTGGGTGTGAAGTGACAGGAAAAGAGAGTCTTTAGCGAAGTGTGCTGGGAAGAAGAAGGAGAGAACCAAGACAGAGGTCCATCTTGGGCAGGCTGGCTGAAGGCTGGCTTGGAGAGATGCTTTTGACTGCTGTGGGGAACAATTTCCTCTTGAAAGGGCCATGCTGTGAGATCCAGACTCCCTCCATGCAGACTGCATGCCATGAAGGAAGGCCCTCCTACACTAGCCCTTCCCTGACAAAGTTTCCTTTATGAATGTTGGGTTTTGGGTTTTGGGGGGGAAGGGGTTAATACAAGGGAGTATTAAATCCCCTAGCTAGGCTTTGCAAAGCTTGCCCCCTCCAAATGTTTGTGAACTACAACTCCCATCAGCCAACATGGCTGTATAATGTGGGGACTGATAAGCGTCAGAGGCAAATGGGAACAGGAGTACAAAAAACCCTGGAGAATAACCAGCTGGGCAAAAGCTGTCCTAGTCGCACTTTCAAGTCACACAAGGATCCTTCTTTTTGTGTGGGTACGGTAGTAACTGATTCTCTGGCAAGGCCCCCTTACCTGTTGATCTGTCCTTGCAAGCCCTGGGCGTTGGTAGCCTGTGTCAGAATGATATCTATTATTTTTAATGCTTTCCTCGCCAGCGCCTCACTGATCTCCTCACAGTTGGCAATATCAGCGAGCTTGCTCACAAGGACCTCGATTTTTTCCTTACTCAGCTTAGAAGAATTCAGCAGAATCAAAATGTGATCTGCCACTTCCTCAGCGTTTTCTGCAACAGAAAAAAAAATGCAAGTAGGTTTTTCTTCCTCACGAATGAAGGCACCACAAGGAGGCTACTTGGTCTTGGTATGGGGACCAACATGCCTCTCTTTCTCTTGAAGGAGGCAGACCTGGGAATGGTAGTCAAGGAAGGATATAAGCTTATAAGGATCTAGAAACCTGTTTGAAGAAGAAGAAGAGTTTAGATTTGATATCCCGCTTTATCACTACCTGAAGGAGCCTCAAAGCGGCTAATATTCTCCTTTCCCTCCCCCACCCCCCACAACAAACACTCTGTGAGGTGAGTGAGGCTGAGAGACTTCAAAGAAGTGTGACTAGCCCAAGGTCACTCAGCAGCTGCATGTGGAGGAGTGGGGACGCAAACCCGGTTCCCCAGATTACGAGTCTACCGCTCTTAACCACTACACCATACTGGCTCTCGTTTCGAACAAGTTGCCTTGCCCAGGGACCTGAAAGACCTTGTTCTCTGGTCTGTGGCTCCTGACCTTGAATGGGTGAGGCAACCCCTGGCCACATTTTTATGGCTCTCACCATTATCCCAAGGCTCCTTGCTGGATTTCCATCCTCCCAAACCTTGTGTGAGCTTGGCCACAGGCAGGGCACCCAAGAACTTGGACCCATTGTTCACCCCACCCCAGAGAGCCACACAGAGCTCTAGAGAGCCACACTCATGAAGTAAGCACAAGTTCAGATTGCTAGCAAAGTTGAAAGCTGCCCAGGAGAACCAGCATAAGAAGACCCTGCTGCCTCTGAGCACAAGACCCCTCTAATCCCTTGAGTTTTCCAGCAACTGGCATTCAGAAGTATCGTGACCTCTGACTGTGTAAGCAGGGCCATTGATAGCCCTCTCCTCCTCCATGAATTCCTTCAATCCTCTTTTAAATCCATCCAAGTTGGTGGCTGTCGCTGCCTCTTGCGTCAACAAATTCCATGTGCTGCATGAAAGAGGACTTTCTCTTATATGTCCTGAAAACCCCTGGCCATTGGTTATGTGGGCTGCTAGAACTGGAGCCAAACAACACCTGGAGGTCTACAGGTCCCCTGTCCCTGGTGTCTGAAGGAACGGACAAACAATAACCTCATGACATCATGGATAAGAGGATACAGAGAGGAGAGGACATATGATAGCCAGTGCTTTTCTTCAAAAGACAAAAAGGTGTCGGTACTGTGTACCTTTGAGCATAGCTGTCAACTTTTCCCTTTTTTTAAAAAGGGAAATTCCCTTATTCCAAATAGGATTCCTCGCAAGAAAAGGGAAAAGTTGACAGCTATGACCAGTGGCGTAGCTAGCCTCTGCGCTGCTGGGGGCGGCGGCAGCGCAGAGGCACCCCCCTGGGGGAGGGGCACGACGCGTGCGTCGTGACGTCATCATGACGTCACGACGCACGTGGATGCAGAAAGGGGGAATTTCCCCCTTTCCGAGGCTTTTTTCGGCGGGGGGTGGTGGCCAGCGAGGAGGGGGTGACAAGCGTGACACCCCCCTCGCTGGTCGCCCCCCCCCGCCGAAAAAAAGCGGCGGAAAGGGGAAAAAGAAGCAGAGCCGGCGCTTGAATGCGCCTGCTCTGCTTCCTTTCCCCGCCCCCCACCGGTTTTTTCGGGGGGTGGTGACCAGTGAGGAGGGGGTGACAAGTTTGACACCCCCCCTCGCTGGTCGCCCCCCCCGCCGAAAAAAGCGGCGGAAAGCACCCCGTCCGTGTGCTGCTCCTGGGGTGACGGAGGGAGCGGCGGCACGTGGGAGTGGTGGGAGGGGCCGCCGCTTGTCACCCCACGTGCCGCCGATTGTTCCGTTGCCCCGGGAGCAGCAGCACCGCACACACTGTGCGCTGCTGCTCCCACGGCGACGGAGCGAGCGGCGGTGCGTGGGGGTGACATGCGGCGCCCCTCCCACCACTCCCCACGCACCACCGGTCACCCTGGGAGGAGCAGCGCTGCTGCTCCCGGGGTGACGGAGGGAGCGGCTGCGCGTGGGAGTGGCGGGAGGGGCCGCCGCTTGTCACCCCCACCCGCCGCTTGTTACCCTGTCACTGGGGGCGTACCGCCCCTCCCCAGCGACGCCCCTGCCTATGACTTTTGAGTACCCCCAGAACAAAAGCCTGATGATAGCCATCTTCAAATATCTAAAGGGCTCACCTATGGAAGACGGAGCAAGCTTCTATTCTCCTGCTCCGCAGAGTAGGACCCATATCCCCATTTTTCCAGTTACAAGAAAAAGAAAAAGAAAATTCCAACTAAACAGCAAGAATAACTTTCTGCCTTCAACAGCGGAATGGTCTCTCGAAGAAGGCGGTGTACACTCCTTCCTTGGAGGTTTTTAAACAGAAGTTGGATGGTCACCTGTCATATTTAATCTAGTTGAGGTTCCTGCATCGCAGCAGGTTGGACTAGATTACTCTCCGGGGTCCCTTCCAACTCTACAATTCTATGATTGTATGTCAAGCAAAGAAAACCCACTTACCCACTGTGATGGTCATGTTTTTCAGTTCCATAATATTATCAGGTAGCTTTTGCAGCAACTGGCACATAGTCAGGTCTTGTCTCCTCCAATAAGCTTTCCCCGTGTTGATATTAATCAAGCTTTAAAATGTAAAGGAGAGAAAGAGAAACCAAGAGAAATTAAGAGCATGCATTACTTTTATTATATTTTAAGCAGGACTGTCAGGAACCATGCTGTATAATTCTGGGCGAGAGGAACAAGGACAGCAGTTGCAGGCTTCAGAGAGCACAGAGGTGGGTCTTGTAGAAGCATGATGAGAACCATCTTAAAATATCTTAGGGACCTATCCATGGAAGAGGGAGCAAGCTTGTTTTCTTCTGCTCTGGAGAGTAGGGCACAAACTAATGGCTTCAAGTTACAAGAAAGAAGATTCCAACTCGACATCAGGAAGACCCTTCTGACAGTTAAGAGTCGTTCAACAGTGGAAAGGACAACCTCGGAACATGGTAGACCGTCCTTCACTGGAGGTTACTAAGCTGAGATTGGATGGTCACCTGTCAGGCATTGTTCAGCTGTGATTCCTGCATTGCAGAGGGTTCATAGAACCATAGAGTTGGAAGAGACCACAAGGGCCATCCAGTCCAACCCCCTGCCAAGCAGGAAACACCATCAAAGCATTCCTGACAGATGGCTGTCAAGCCTCCGCTTAAAGACCTCCAAAGAAGGAGACTCCACCACACTCCTTGGCAGCAAATTCCACTGTCGAACAGCTCTTACTGTCAGGAAGTTCTTCCTAATGTTTAGGTGGAATCTTCTTTCTTGTAGTTTGAATCCATTGCCCCGTGTCCGCTTCTCTGGAGCAGCAGAAAACAACCTTTCACCCTCCTCTATATGACATCCTTTTATATATTTGAACATGGCTATCATATCACCCCTTAACCTTCTCTTCTCATCCAGGGTTGGACTGGATGAGTCCAACTTCAATGAGTCTATGCATTTAATCTTGTCTTCCTGTTTGGCTGCCATGGCGAACGGCTGCCCCTTACATCAGAGCCGTCTCGCATGGAATATTTTGAGGATGAGATGGAAGTAATCATCCTCCCAAACCCCCAGGGTCAGGGGGGCAGCTTCACCTACAGATCGCCCAACACTTGCTCCCATTCCAGAAGGAATGAGGGGGCAGGGGGGGCTGGGTGTAAAGCACCGTGTGTTTCTTTAGCAAGTCTCCAAAGCTGTCGCCATGAGCCATGAACACCTGCTTTTTAAGATGAAATTCGGACTTAATAAACGGGCATGCTCTGAGCAAGGGGAGATAAAGTATTCTGCTAACTGATTCAGTCACTGGGGTGCCAAAGGATTCGAGTGGAAGAAGGATTATCGTCATCATGGGACTGGTATGTTGGAACGGAAGGGTGGGCGAGCCTCCATTATTTCTTTTTGATATATTTTCTATTTGCTGTCTTACTTGGCAAATCTCTCTGGAAGGACTGACTGCCTGATTGTTTGAGTATGCAAGCAGGACTGAAAAGAAAGATTACTTCATTATTGTTATGATTATGGTTTAACTACAGAACCACGTGGAATTGGTTTATGAATTTTGCAATCACTTTTAACGGATCGGTAAAAGAATAGACGATGGAAATTATTGCGCCGAGGGCCTTCTGGTGGTTCCCTCACTGGGAGACACAAAGCTACAGGGAACCAGGCAGAGGGCCTTCTCAGTAGTGGCACCCGCCCTGTGGAACGCCCTCCCATCAGGGTTCAGAAGAGATAAACAACTACCTGACAATTAGAAAATACCTGAAGGCAGCCCTGATTAGGGAAGTTTTTAATCTGTGACTTTGTATTGTATTTTAATATATGTTGGAAGCCGCCCAGAGTGGCCGGGGAGACCCAGCCAGATGGGCGGGGTTCAAATAAATAAATAAATAAATAAATAAATAAATAAATATAAAGTACAGGCTTCTTTGTCTTGGAAGGAGATAAAACAAAGAAGTTTCGATATATGCCTGGTACAAATGGCGGAAAGCCTGTTTTCCTCCAGCTCAGGATGTGTCACAGTGGAAATTTACAGGCATGAGAAGTGAAAGTGAATTGCCACTGACAGACTGTCGGAGTACAAAGAAGGAAACAAAGAAAATAAACATGAGGGATTTTCCCCCCACACAGAATCATACTATATTGGTCTAATCCACTTCCTAGACGAACTCAGAGACTGTTAAAAACAAATGAAGGATCCACATCGGAATGTCTTACTGGAACTACCTGGCCTTATTAAGAGAAGCAGCACAATTGTGAGTGAGATCTTCACTCCCCGAACCTCAGAGCATGGGAAGTCAACCAAAGACCAGAGGCGTGGGAAGGTCAGGTGGTACCCAGTGTGGAAAATTTATTGTCACCCCCCCATTGATTCCCCCCCCTTGCAAAAATGGTTTTACGTTATTTCATATTTTCTTACAAAGGAATAATAACAAGTAATAATAATAAAAACTTTTATTTATATCCCGCCCTCCCCGGCCAAAGTCGGGCTCAGGGTGGCTAACATCAGATACATAACATTGGTATAAAATCAAACAATAATTAAATTACCTCCTAAAAACATCTCAAAGTCTAATTAGATGGCTTTCCACAGGGTTAGGGTTGGGAACAGTAAGTGCTCCACTGAACTGAAATTTCAGCCTTCACGACATAGGAAAACAGCCAAGTAAACAGCTATTTTGGTGGAGGAGGGTCAAGATATTAACCGATATGCATGAAATTTCATATATAGCTATATAATCCCTAGTATAGTAAGATAAGACCTTTGGAGCAGGCATTTTTAAAAAAAGTGATTCAAAGAAGTGTGCATGCACACGAAAGCTCATACCAAGAACAAACTTAGTTGGTCTCTAAGGTGCTACTGGAAAGAATTTTTTATTTTATTTTGTCTTCACAGAAAGGTGGGGTATAAATGCATTCATACAGGTGAAATGTGTTGAGGTTGAAGAAGAGGAGAGAAGGACCCACAACTCACCACGCTCTGCTAGCAAACTGGTCTCCATTCATCTTGCAGTGCTGAGATGCCACAGTGGCAGGAGCTGTCTCTAGCCACTCGTAGGTCCCCTTGTATTTGGATGGCGGTGTGTGCTGAGAGCACGTCTTTGGGTCTTGGAGCAAGAGCAGACCATGAGAGCCAATCCCACTGGACCCATCCCAGCCAACCCAGCATCCTTTCCCCCAACAACCTCCAGAGCATGAAGGCAAGAGCCCTTCCCCCTGTTTTGCTGCCCAGCAAACAAACCATCAGTCTTAACTCCCTTCTAAAACTGCCATCGCATCCACAGTATACGGCTATTGAATTGTGTATATACAACAGTGAATTTACCAGGCGATGGTAAAGAGATCTCTTCCTATACAGTGGTACCTTGGTTCTCAAACGTAATCTATTCCGGAATTCCATTCCAAAACCAAAGTGTTCCAAAACCAAGGCACGTTTTCCCATAGAAAGTAATGCAAAACGGGTTAATCGTTCCAGACTTTAAAAAACAACCCCTAAAACAGCAATTTAACATGATTTTTACTATCTAACAAGACCATTGATCCACAAAATGAAAGCAATCATCAGTGTAAAGGTAAAGGGACCCCTGACCATCAGGTCCAGTCGTGTCCGACTCTGGGGTTGCGGCGCTCATCTCGCTCTATAGGCCGAGGGAGCTGGCGTTTGTCCGCAGACAGCTTCCGGGTCATGTGGCCAGCATGACAAAGCTGCTTCTGGCGAACCAGAGCAGCGCACGGAAACGCCATTTACCTTCCTGCCGGAGCGGTCCCTATTTATCTACTTGCACTTTGATGTGCTTTCGAACTGCTAGGTGGGCAGGAGCTGGGACCGAGCAACGGGAGCTCACCCCATGTGGGGATTGGAACCGACCTTCTAATCAGCAAGCCCTAGGCTCTGTGGTTTAACCCACAGCGCCACCTGGGTCCCTTAATCATCAGTGTACTGTACTACAAAATAAATAAGACAGTATTTCCCCCCCCCTTAACTGCACTGATGATAGTCATTGTTTGGATGGGGGCCTTGTATCCATTTCTGCAGTCACACAATCAAGCAATCAGCAGCTGAACAGGGTTCCACACAGTCACAAAAACAAATTAACCAAAAAAGCCTCCAAAACAAAAACGCAAAATAAATAGCGAAAACAAAAGCGCCAAACTTAAACCGTTCCGGAAGTCCGTTTGACTTCCGAAATGTTCAGAAACCAAGGCGGGGCTTCTGATTGGTGCAGGCGCCCCGGAAACAATAGCCAACAGCCGCATCAGATGTTCGGCTTCCCAAAAATGTTCGAAAACGGAACACTTACTTCGGGGTTTTCAGCGTTTGAGAACTAAGGCATTTGAGTACCAAGGCGTTTGAGAACCAAGGTACCACTGTATATATACAACAGTTAATTTACCAGCAGATGGTAAAGAGATCTCTTCATACACAGAGATTTACATTGGCCGGGGCACCGCTCACACCAACCACAATGAAAATTGTGTTTCCCTTTTCCTTTGAGGGCACAAAGTGCAAAATTGCAACCCCGCAATTCCTTTACTGGAGAGAGCCAGCAGGGTGCAGAAACGGGCATGCTCACAGCAACAGATGTTGTGGCAGGGCTCTGTTCAACTGAGCCTTCAGGCCACAGACACCTTGGTTCAAATCCCCTCCCAGTCACAAAGCTCACTGCCAGTGGCGGAGGGAGGCTCTGCGCTACCTGGGGCGGCAAAAGGAAACGCCCCGGGGGGCAGGGCATCGTGACATCACATTGTGACGTCACAACGTAGTTCTGATGCCGCTTCCGCAGCCCCCTTTTAAGTCGCGGCTTGTGGGGCCGTGTGCTGCCGCTCCCAGGGTGACGGAGGGAGCGGTGGCGCGTGGGAGTGGCGGGAGGGGCTGCCACTTGTCACCCCCACGCGCCGCCGTTCGCTCCGTTGCCCCAGGAGCAGCAGCACCGCACACACCGTGCGCTGCTGCCCCGGGTGCGACGCGGGGCTGCGCTGGGGTTGGCAAGGGAGCGGCTCCTGTTGCACACCCGGCCCCCCTCCCCAGCACCACCCAGCACCGCACACCGTGCGCTCGCTGCCGCTGCTGCGGGGCGACGGCTGTGGCTCGCGAGCGGCCGCGTGGGGACAAGCGGCGGCCCTCTGCCTGCACTCCCCACGGGGGCCGGTACCCCGGGAGAGCAGCGCTGCACGGACGGGGTGCTCGCTCGGCTGTTGCGCTGTTGCTCCCGGGGTGACGGAGGGATGGCGCGTGGGAGTGGCATCCGCTGCTTGTCACCCCCACCCTCCCCTGTCACTCGGGGCGTACCACCCCCACCGCCCCCCCAGTGACGCCCCTGCTCACTGCATCATCTTGCGCTGTTCACCATCTTTCAGCCTAGCCTACTGTGCAGGGTCATTGTGAGAATAGAAAACGGGAAGCTGGGTGTGCTGTTTTGCGCTCCTTGGGGGATGGTCAGGATTAAGAAACCACCATCATCTGTTTACTAGTGTGCCACTTTCTCACAGAATTATGCCCGAAGTGGCTCACAACAAACCAAACAAGCCTTCAGTCAAAGAAGGGTTTTTTTTGGCCACTGGTTTTGTGCTTAACTTTTAACTGATTTCTGCAGTGTGTTCCTGTATTATATCCCCTCCTGCACTTCTACTGTAAAGCGCTTAGAAGCTGAGGGGTTGAGCAGTAGATAAATTGCTAAACTGAAAAATGTATTAGAAGTAACCTCCACAACAGTAAGTAAATACTGTACAGACACACACACAATCCATGCAACACTGCGTGAAACAGCACAAATAAGCCAACCTTGATTTGACAGCTTAAATCTGATGGATACATTACCAAAGTAAACAACAGTGACATCTTTAGATTCCATTGAAAGAGGCTTCTCAGTATGATTGCCAATCAAGGTATCCTGTAATCTTTTCCTGATGTTTTCTTTGGATTGGTGAGATGTGGCTTTGATGACAGACTTTGAGGAAAAGCTGAAAGCACAGACAGACAGACAGACAGACAGACAGACAACCCTTGGAAGGCTTGCACTTTCCATTGGGGGGTCAACCTTGGCATCTCTTCCCAATACAGACTTCTACCTTTGCCCCTAAGCCAGTGCAGAGAGCATTTCCCTCATCTCTGAAGACACAAAGGGAACCCTCACACATCAGGGATCAGGGGAGGTTCCTCTGGCTCAGTCGATCAATCACTTATTATCACTGTCGAACAGTAAGAGCTGTTGGACAGTGGAATTTGCTGCCACGGAGTGTGGTGGAGTCAACCTCCTTCTTTGGAGGTCTTTAAGCGGAGGCTTGACAGCCATCTGTCAGGAATGCTTTGATGGTGTTTCCTGCTTGGCAGGGGGTTGGACTGGATGGCCCTTGTGGTCTCTTCCAACTCTAGGATTCTATGATTCTATTATACAGTCACAGGGATCACTGTCGAACAGTAAGAGCTGTTGGAAGTGGAATTTGCTCAAAGGGTGTTGTTGCCACTTCTTTGGAGGTCTTTACGAACGTCCCGTCAACTTGGCAGGGGGACCCTCTCTTTGTCCAGATATGGTGAAACTGCAACCAAAGCTGGGGCAGCCTTCCACCAGCACTAACACACTAATGATGGAGCCAGTTTGGGAAAGGAACTCCCTCTCTTTGTCCAGGAGCGAAACTCTCTCATAACAGCCTTGTGGTCTCTTCCAACTCTAGGATTCTATGATTCTATTATACAGTCACAGGGGCATAAAGCTCAAAGGGTGTTGTTGCCAACGAACGTCCCGTCAACTCCCTCTCTTTGTCCAGATATGGTGAAACTGCAACCAAAGCTGGGGCAGCCTTCCACCAGCACTAACACACTAATGATGGAGCCAGTTTGGGAAAGGAGGAGGAGCGTCTCTCATAACTTCCAAGGGGCTTTAACAACATCACATTTAAGTCCTTTCCGAAGGTTGGTTCCAGTCTTCTTTCTGACAATGGTCATCTTCTCACCCTGTGGAACGCCCTCCCATCAGATGCCAAAGAAGGAAACAACTATATGACATTTAGAATACATCTGAAGAGAAGAAGAAGAGTTTGGATTTGATATCCCGCTTTTCACTACCCGAAGGAGTCTCAAAGCGGCTAACATTCTCCTTTCCCTTCCTCCCCCACAACAAACACTCTGTGAGGTGAGTGGGGCTGAGAGACTTCAGAGAGTAATGCCCCTCCCCACCCTCCCACTATATATAAGGGTCTGGTGACTTCTGTTTCAGTGTATCTGAAGAAGTGTGCATGCACACGAAAGCTTATACCCAGAACAAACTTAGTTGGTTTCTAAGGTGCAACTGGACAATTTATAATAATAAAAATGATAACAATAATAATAATAATAAATTATTATTTCTACCCCGCCCATCTGGCTGGGTTTCTCTAGCCACTCTGGGCGGCTTCCAACAAAAGATTAAAAATACATTAGAACACCAGTCATAAAAAACTTCCCTAAACAGGACTGCCTTCAGGAGAGCCAGTGTGGTGTAGTGGTTAAGAGTGGTAGACTCGTAATCTGGGGAACCGGGTTCGCGTCTCCGCTCCTCCACATGCAGCTGCTGGGTGACCTTGGGCTAGTCACACTTCTCTGAAGTCTCTCAGCCCCACTCACCTCACAGAGTGTTTGTTGTGGGGGAGGAAGGGAAAGGAGAATGTTAGCCGCTTTGAGACTCCTTCGGGTAGTGAAAAGCGGGATATCAAATCCGAACTCCTCCTCCTCCTCCTCCTCCTCCTCTTCTTCTTCTTCTTCTTCTTCTTCATTGGATGGTCCCACGTCTTCCAATGTTATGAGAGAGAAAAGCTTTTCTCCGTTCACTGTTTGTGCACTGTGCAACATTTTATAACTGCCCCTTTCTCACCTTTTCTCTAAAAACTGCCAAACTCTGCAACCATTTCCCATGGGGCAGGCGCTCCATCCCCTTGATCATTTTTGTTGCCCCTTTCTGACGGCTGCCTGCCTTTGAGTAGCAACTGCTTCTAGCCTTCCTGACCCTCTGCCACTGGCCCGGATCTCAAGCGGGGTCTCTCCTCTGACCCTCCTCTGCTTGCTTTGGGACTCAGACCCTGTCTGATGGTCAAGCACAGACATCTGTCCCTGGCCCACTACAAGACAGGTCATGGTGGAGAAGCTCCTGCGTAAGAAGGGGTGCAAACCACCCCCTCTTCACCAACATGCCACTTCCTGGAAGCATTTGTGGTGCGTTCTAAGCACTTGATGTTACATGGGTTAATGGTGAGGTCTGCAGTAACATATCCCAGAATCCTCTGCAATGTGCATGTAGATTCTGCAGCATGAGCACAGTAAATGTGCAAATCACTTTCCAGAGGCAGAAAGTGTAGAAACAACTACTGTACTTGAGGAAAATGAACAGCCTACCTTTCAGGAGCCTGGTTTTCATCTCTCTTCAGTTCACAATATGCAAAGTAAAAAAAAAAAAATCAAAAAGAGGCGATTACTAAGGAATGATATCTTAAATGCAAGAGCTCAATCAAGACGATTTAGCAGAAGAAAGGCAGCTGATTAGCTCATACTTGTTACAATGAAATATTCTAACGTCAATTGCCCTCCGTGTGCCATGAAAGCCTTTGGAACGACACCATGTTTCTCTGACATCACACGGCATTTTGAGTAGTCCCTTAGTTTGACTATTAAATGCTCTGATAATTGCCTTCTGCAGTTTTTCACTCTGCGATGAGGAAAAACTGAAAGTCACTCAGCCCTCCGAGAACGTTTGGAGCAATTTAAAGCAATTTCAGGTTCCTTGGATACAGGGAATCTCAAAAGCTTGACTTGGGGAGGGGGGAGAGGAACAGCCAGTTCTGAAAAATGGATCTGAGGACAGGAAAGGGAGATTCTACGAAGCAAACAAAAAAAAAAAAAAAAAAATTATATTGTTACAAGATTGGGGCCAGGGGTCAGTCTGGATTGTATCTGTGGATTCCTTCCAGGCCTGCTACTCTAGTTTAGAATCTAGCAGAAAGGGCCCCGTTTCTTTGTAAGATAATGCCTTTAGTTGTCTAGTTAATTGCCACCACTGACATGTCCAAAGAGGCTGCTCTGTTGCCATAGAGACAAATGGGAGGCAGGCATAGAGACAACAGGCAGGGTGCCACATCATCCTAGGATGGAGAATAGGCCAAGGGGACCTGTGTGTTTGTGAGTTTTGGCTGATGCTGGAAGCGGGATATACAGCGGCTTGTATTGCTCTGTGCTGGACCCAAAGGTGGACTTGGGGCTTCCTTGGAAACCTAATGCAGAACCAAGATCTGTTGGGGTGTTGATGCTGTCAGCCCCTCCATTCTACAGTCAGTTTGTATATAGGTGGAGATTAAACCATATATATTAAAGACACCACAATCTCCAATGACCTTCATTGTAAGGAAACCAATTCTGAACAGGCGCAGGCATCCCCGAAGTCTCTCACCGCTCAAGAGAGCACAATATTTCCAAGATTTAAGATGTAGGCCAGAGTACCGGTATATTATGCGTGCTTAAATTCCACTGGAAATCAAGAAGACAGTTTCCAGTAATCTCCAAAGCAGACATTACAATGGATGCAAGAACGCTCTTAACCACTCAACTCATTCTCAGAGTATGGATTTCTGACGGAAAGGCATCAATCACACACAAAATTTGGGCTCGGGAGAACTTCAAAGTCTGCAGATGCACCAAAGGTATTTGTGGGGGGAACTCTAAAAGGGAGGTGGCAATATTCCAAAACAACCCAGTGGGAACCAAGCATTATCCAGAGAGCACGGTCTGCTGCTTGACTGTGGGAGGACAGGAAAATGGTCCATCTTGTATCTCCAAAAAGAAAATAGAGTTGCCTTGCCTTGACACGCATGCAGGGCCGTCTCGTCCATTTGGGCTGGTGGCGCGGCGCACCAGGGCGCCGGGCCCCCAGGGGCGCCCCCGCGAGCCCGCCGGCATACCGGGCGCCCCCTCCCCAACCCGACCCCACGGACGGGTGGGCGCTCGCGCGCTGGCGGCACAGCCCCGTCTTTGAGCGCAGCGAGCGGGGGGGAGTAGCGCGGCCCCGGCGGTGGCCTCCCCCCCCCCCCCACGGGCAGGTGCTTGCGCCGCCAGCGCTCTCCCCCAGACGCATGGGGGCGCCGGAAGGATCAAGCCCACCGGCATACCAGCCGCCCCCTCCCCAACCCGCCCCCAAGGGCAGGCTGTCGGCCGGGTGCTCGCTCACCGGCGGCGCAGCCGTTGCCGCCCATGCCGGTCCCGGGCGGGCTGTGAGACGGCCGCCCTCGCCTCCCGTCCTGGGAGCACTGGAAGGGCGCACAGAGCCCCGCGCCACTCCAGCGCCACGCCCCTCATCCCCTGCTCGCCCACCCCCCCTCCCGAGGGGCAGCAAGCAGAGGGGCGGTACGGCGGGGGCGCCGGAGGGATCACTGCGCCACGGGGGCCGATCTCCTTAAGACGACCCTGCACGCATGCACACACTATCCTCATCCCTGGCAGGCAAGGGAATTCTGAGCATGATGACATCACGCCACCCATCTTCTCTAGGCAGATGTTACTGAAACGAAAGGCAGGGCTGCTACTCTTGGTATTAACTGCACAACTTGCAAAATTAGTTACAAGTCCGAGCAGGTTTAAGATGGCCTTTGCAACTCCCATGATGCCTTGCCATTGTCCATTCTGGCTGGGCGCTGATGGGAGTTATAGTTCCAAACACCCGGAAAGCAGCAGTATGAGGAAGCATCATGTCTCCCTTCTGGCTACTGTTGGCCCATAGCTGATGGCAATGGAAGTGGCAGAGAATTAAAGGCAGGTTGAATTGTTCTGGACCACTTGCGCAAAAGATTATATGCCACCGTTGTTTATCTTTGCATAATGTACAAACGCAAGGCATGTTTACCATTAAACCTCCTCAAACCAGTTGCCATGGTGCATCCTTTACTGCTGCCATGGCAATCCCCCCTTCGGGCGCAAGAACTCCGTGAGAACTAATTTCCTAAAAGGATGAGATGCAAAAAGATTGAAGAAAAGAGGAAAACAACACCCAAGTGACTATTTTACGTAAGAAGGAGAAAGGGGAAGAGGCTTTGTGCAAACTATGGTGCATGAAATGCATACATACCCCAGTTCTCTTGCGCTCCCTCCATTGTGGAATACGGATTCTGGATCAAAAAGCGGGGGGGGGGGACGGGACGGGACGGGACAGACAGAAACAGGGGGGAAAGAGGCAAACATCAATATGGGAGGGGAGGACTCTCAGCAACCCTGCATGGTATTATGGACTGGGGGACAGGTCCAGTCTGGATGAAACCCTGGGTTCCTTCCAAAACCCGTGATCTATATCTGTGAGGCTAGGGTGTATGAGGGAACCTGGTGGAGCAGCCAAACTAGTCCCTTTGTGAAGGCAATGAGCATGGGTCGGCAAACTAAGGTCCGTGGGCCAGATCTGGCCCAATTGCCTTCTGGATCCGGCCCATGGACGGTCCGGGAATTGCTGCGTGGATCGCCAGCACACTCGTTCTTTCCCTCCCCCTCCCTTGGCAGTGGTGGCGGCAGCAGCGGCTCCTCCCTCCCTCCTCCTGGGTTTTCCCCGCCCTGCCTAGAGGAGGAAGGGGGCCGGGCTCTGTTGGTGCCAGCAGCAGCAGCGCTCGAGCGGCCGCCATTTTAAGCAGCCCTTTCGCGCACCGCTCATCGTCCCTCCGCTGCCAGCCCCTGCCGCTCGCAAGACGCAGGTAAGCAGCCACCGGGGCTCGTGGTGCTCTTGCATCACCCCCCCCAAAAAATAGTCTGGCCCCCCACAAGGTCTGAGGGACAGCGGACTGGCCCCCAGATGAAAAAGTTTGCTGACCCCTGGCAATGACCTTAGCTGCTCAGCTAAGCACCCAACATCTGCATCTTAAAAGAGTCGGTTCCATCTTAAATGAGTTTGCTCCATGGAAACACTGCCCTTCTCCCCATCCTGCTCACTTGGCTGATATATGTGGCACATTCTTACCCTCACAGCAACCCTGAGAGGTGGGTTAGACTGCTGAGAGACAGTGACGGGGCCCCAAGGTCACCCAGTGAGCTTCAGGGCTGAGTGGAGATTTGATCCCCCATCTTCTGGGTCTCCTGTAGCCTGATCACTACATCACCCTGGCTCAGTGCTGTCAAGTATCCCGTTTCCCCCGGGATTCTCCCTTATTTCAAGCAGTTTCCTGCTGCTCTCCCTTATTTTTTTATTTCCCTTAAATTCCCCGTTTTTAATGGAAGCAGTTTACATTGCTGCTCCGCCCACTTTCGCTTCTGGCTCCGCCCACCACTGACATGTGACTGTCCCCGGGATAGGTGAGACTGCTGATCCCTTATTTTCAAAACCGAAACTTGACAGCTATGCCCTGGCTCAGAGACAGCAGATCCTGGAGGAGAACTCTCTCTCTCTCTCTCCCTGGAATATAGTATTGTGTTGCCCATACTGCTGCTCCTTAGTAATGTGAGTTTTTAGTCAGGTTTTAAATGTATTCTTGCTAACCACCTATTCCTATGTTTGATAAGAGTGGCAGAAAGCAAAACAACCAACCAAACAAATAAAATACCCACCGAGCATTTGCCTTGATGTTATGGTTTGTAACAACAAATTCAGAATCACGGAATATACTCATTAGCTGTAGGAAAGAGAAAAAGTTAACTACTGTTTGCTTCCCTGGGTGAAATTTGTTCAGCGTTTTGTCTAACGATGGTGATCCTCTGTGAAAAGCCGATCATTTGACATTGTGGTAGCAGCTGCCTTAAAGAGCTGATTGCTGCTAATCCATTGAGCTTGCCCCACAACTAGGAATGAATATACCCACCCCAGAACAGACCCCTAAGCATTCACACATAGTGGTGCACATACATGGTGAATGCTGTTCTGTAATTAAGTCTTCCACTTGCAAAATGTAGCTTTCTCTCACTCTCCTTCCCCTGTGTGTCCCCCCTGCCTGCCCCAAATCTGCTCCAGAGGGTTGAAGGAACCCCTAAAGAAAATGTGGGGGGCAGGCCTGCAGGGTCGCCCGGGGGAATAGAGGCAGAGGAAGTTCTGTTGGGCGAGTGGAAGCCATCCCACCCGGGCAATACCCTGTTTCTCCTAAAATAAGACATCGCCATAAAATAAGCCATAGCAGGATTTCTATGCATTTGCGAAATATAAGCCGTTCCCCAAAAATAAGCCATACCCCGAAAATAAGCCATAGTGACGTGGTACCTCCCATTAAAACAGCCTGGAGAGGCGTGGCTATGCAGCGTACCGATGCGACGCGGTTAAAATAAGACATCCCCTGAAAATAAGCCATACTGTGTTTTGTTGAGGCGAAAAAAAATATAAGACGGTGTCTTATTTTAGGAGAAACACGGGTACTCATGCTAGAATCATAGAATCCTAGAGTTGGAAGAGACCACAAGGGCCATCCAGTCCAACCCCCTGCCAAGCAGGAAACACCATCAAAGCATTCCTGACAGATGGCTGTCAAGCCTCCGCTTAAAGACCTCCAAAGAAGGAGACTCCACCACACTCCTTGGCAGCAAATTCCACTGTCCAACAGCTCTTAAAACCAGATGAAAACCAGAGGCTTATAGTTTGGGTCGTACGACTGGCTTTGTGCTCCACTTTCGGTACGGTGGAATTGATTACAATCTGCTAACATGTAAACTGATGTGGGCAGGAGAAGAATTAGTACTCACCCAGTTTGTTGAGAGCTTCTTAACATCGTAGTAATCAAATGTCCCCGGAGGATCGGAGAAGACAGAGAAGTTCATCTGGATGTCATAGAATGTTACTGCAACAAGAGAGGAAGGAAAATTACATCCGCATTGCATTTTGCAAGTGACTTTTCCCAGGGGCGTAGCAAGGGGGGCGGGCCACCCCATGTTCCATAATGGAGGGCTGACAAATTATCAAGGAACAATTACTCCCCTACTAGGGCGGTTCATAAAAAAAAACTTTTTTTTTTTAAATGCCTGCTCCAAAATTCTTATCTTACTATACTAGGGATTATATAGCTATATATGAAATTTCATGCATATTGGTTAATATCTTGACCCTCCTCCACCAAAATAGCTGTTTACTTGGCTGTTTTCCTATGTCGTGAAGGCTGAAATTTCAGTTCAGTGGAGCACTTACTGTTCCCAACCCTAACCCTGTGGAAAGCCATCTAATTAGACTTTAATTTGATTTTGAGATGTTTTTAGGAGGTAATTTAATTATTGTTTGATTTTATACCAATGTTATGTATCTGATGTTAGCCACCCTGACGCATATGCTACAGAGTGAGGCCCCGCCCCCGGGGGTACCGCTTGGCTTGCCGCCCCTGGCAGCCAAGCGGCTCAGTACGCCTCTGCCTCCACCCATGCTCAGCTTCCATTGTTTTTCATTCCTTTAATATTGTGTTAAAGAAAGTTATTTACATGTTCCCCATTATTCCCTTTTCATCTTTTAACCTTAACTTTACAAACTTCAGTCCATGCATATCAATAAATTTGTTTTGGAACAATTTTTTGTCATGTATTCTTCCACACATTCCCCTTCTTTTCTTAATTTCTGATTTGACGTGGAATATAATAGCTGCTGTCATTTTGGCCAATTCAATGAATTCACAAAGCTTGTATTGCCACTCTGCTACTGATGGAATCTTGTCCCCTTCCCAATATTTTGCTATTAGTAATCTAGCAGCAGCTGTAGTATATAGAAACACTTTTTTATTGTCACTAGGGATGTCCTTTGAAACTGAGCCTAACAGAAACGCTTCTGGTTTTTTCTCAAATGATGTTTTAAACAACTTTTTAAATTCTTCATGAATATTCCTCCAGAATTTTTTAATTTTCCCACATCTCCACCACACATGATACATCGTTCCCTCTACCTCATTACATCTCCAACACTTACTTGATTTTAATTTCAGTTACAGGCAGGTAGCCATGTTGGTCTGCCATAATCAAAACAAAATAAAAAATAAGAAAGTTTCTTCCAGTAGCATCTTAGAGACCAACTAAGTTTGTTATTGGTATGAGCTTTCGTACCAAGAACAAACTTAGTTGGTCTCTAAGGGGCTACTGGAAGAAACTTTTTTATTTTTAATTTTGTTTTGATTTTAATTTGTATATTTTGGCTAGTCTGATGGGAGTCATATACCACCTGTACATCATATTCATCTGGTTTTCTCTAATTGTGTAACAGGGTAAAGGTATAGTAAAGATATAACTCAAACTTAACTGAACACAACTCCAAAAAATGGGATGAGGGCCCCTAAACAACTAAATGGAATTAGACAAATATATATATATATACTACTCAAATGAAAAAACCCTCATAACTGAAACCCTAACGAGATGCCGGCTCTTCCTCGTTTCACTGGATAAGAAGTCTGTTTCCTCAGAGGGAAATTAATAATAGAAACTCAGAAAGTTACTAAGATCAAACCAAAAGAATAAAGAGCAGTAGGGGGAGAATCCTCCCTAAACTATTTCATGTTATTTAAACCCAGGTTAGCTAACCTAAACAATTCTGATAACAAAACTCATTCTTTTGAAAACGAAGCCGCACAGGCTCCTGTGACAAGATGCTACAAGAACATGATTTCATGTTATTGAGTCTCAATCATGTTTTGTTATCATGAGTTTTGTTATCAGAATTAATTTGAGTTATATCTTTACTATACATTTACCTCGTTTTAGGGAGTAGTCACGGCTGAGTATTGTATATTTTTTTCCCTTGGTTATTACATCCCGTGATTGTCTTTCTGTTTTTTCGCTAATTGTGTAACAGGCAGTAAACTTAATATCTTGCTTCCAGATTAAGTTTTAATGTAAATCCCATCTATTACCTGAAACTGGCACGGTTCCTGTGGGTGTTGGTGTAGACCAAAAGGTCTGCAGCGTGGTCTTGGCATTTATATCGATGGTGGATGCTTTCGATTCAGCGATAAGCTTTGGATGCTTTCGATTCAGCGATAAGCTTTGTATTGGTAAGATGAGGAACAGATACCATTTCAGAAGCCTGATGTGCTGCCCCATCATAACTAGAGGTTGAAAAAACTTGGGTAGGTTTGGAGGTGGGCACAGTCCAGGTGCTTTTGGGAGCTGTCTCAGCATACTGAGAAGTTGGCATGTACCACGTGGGTTGAGTTGGGACGCCCTGCAGGGTAGCTCCATCGGGTCGAGAGGTGGATGCAATCAACCCCTGCTGATGTGTTGTTCCATCTCTGTCAGAGGTTGGTGTTTTCACATAAGAGTTAGAAGGAATCCCATCTGCTGTTGATATTGTTGGTTCGGCTTTGTGTGTGGCTTCATCAGACCTGGAAGGAGACACTGTCCATTTGGTTTTATAAAATAATAATAATAATAATAATAATAATAATAATAATAAATTATTATACCCCGCCCATCTGGTTTTTCCCCAGCCACTCTGGGTGGCTCCCAATCAAATGTTAAAAACACAATACAGCATTAAACATTAAAACTTCCCTAAACAGGGCTGCCTTCAGATGTCTTTTAAAAGTAGGATAGTTGCTTATTTCCTTGACATCTGATGGGAGGGCATTCCACAGGGCAGGCGCCACTACCAAGAAGGCCCTCTGCCTGGTTCCCTGTAACCTCACTTCTCACAGTGAGGGAACCACCAGAATGCCCTCAACGCTGGATCTGTTTCCGGGTTGAATGATGGGGTGGAGACGCTCCTTCAGGTATACAGGACCGAGGCTGTTTAGGGCTTTAAAGGTCAGCACCAACACTTTGAATTGTGCTCAGAAACATACTGGGAGCCAATGTAGGTCTTTCAGGACTGGTGTTATGTGGTCTCGGTGGCCACTCCCAGTCACCAGTCTAGCTGCCGCATTCTGGATTAGTTGTAGTTTCCAGGTCACCTTCAAAGGTAGCCCCACGTAGAGCGTGTTGCAGTAGTCCAAGTGGGAGATAACCAGAGCATGCACCACTCTGGCGAGACAGTCTGCAGGCAGGTAGGGTCTCAGCCAGGGTACCAGATGGAACTGGTAGACAGCTGCCCTGGACACAGAATTGACCTGTGCCTCCATGGACAGCTGTGAATCCAAAATGACTCCCAGGCTGCACACCTGCTCCTTCAGGGGCACAGATACCCTGTTCAGGACCAAGGAGTCCTCCACACCAGCCCGTGAAGGAACAGTCCCAGAAGAGATCTATTAAGTAGTGGGTGGGCATAGCAGACGACACAGTGATTCTCCAAGCAGCTCTCTTTATTCTCAGGCTGGAACAGAACTGAACTGAAGGGCTCAGCCAGCCTGCTTATATAGTACTCAGTAACATGCAACAGTAACAACTCTCTCTAGCTACCCAATCCGTGAACGGCACTCTCAATCCTTCATTTGCATGTTGTGGACCTGAGTGAGAACTGCAGTCACAGTGGGCAGAATGAAACTATATACACAACACCCCTAGTGGCCTAGGGTGACATAACAAAATCCATGGAGAACCATCATCCGAAAGTGTGGCTGCAGACTTAGAGGTGGTTGTTAAAGAAGACAGAGGCACAGTTACAACCACATCAGAGTTGGCTGTTGGAAAAACCTCCGTTACTCAGGATTTCACTGAGTCTCAGGAGGCCCAATAGGAAATGTGGTAGAAGCTGTACTGGGGTCCTTGATAACTACAACTGTGGCTTCCAGTGTAGCATTTCCAGTGGGAATGAACATCTTGAAATACATTTCATCTCTGTCACTCTACAAAACCCACTCAAATCTGATGGCTTCAGCTGTTTCGGAAGGAAGGTTCAGAAATATGCCATATTCTGAATTGTCCTTGTGGTCTAAAACAGGGTGAAAATCTTGTACATATTGTTATTATATATATTGCTCTTTACATAATGCATTGAGAGAGCAATACTTGGGACATTTTTTTAAAAAAATCTATGCCAGGCAAGAGAAATACACAACTTAGAAAACTGGGCATTTTTAAATTTGTGATAACTGATGAGAGGAGAATATTATCAAGAGAATTTTATTATTTATTATATACATTTTTGTTAGCTACCTTGGATGATTCAACAGCTTTGAGATGATGATGATGATGATGATGATGATGATGATTTTACTACAATCAATTGGTATATAATTTATTTTTGTGATATAAATAAGTGGATATAAATTTAGCAAACAAATAATTGTAAGAAGACCCAGCCAGGGTCCTGCTAACTCCCTGTAACGCAGGACTTGGGACTGGGCGCACTGTCCTCCAGATGCTGCCGGACGGACTCCAACTCCCATCAACCCTGACCATTGGCCATGCTGGGTGCAGGGGCTGATGGGAGTTGGAGGAGCCCAACACCTGCAGGGCCACAAGTTCCCTGTCCAGGGCCAGCTGCCCATGAGGCAAGATTTAAACCCGGATCACCCCATTCTATTCCCTACATACCTGTAACTGAGGGGTCAGGGGCATTGCTTGTCAGCGGTGGAGCTAAAGATGTATGGTTAAAGTCACGTGACCCTGTTGAAAAGAGGGAGAAAAGCACAGAGACGAATAAATACAAGATTGAGAAATGCATGGATATGAATAAAGACAGGGTTCACCAATACACCATTTACATGGATGTCAACTCTTTGAAAATACCAAGATCTTGGATTTTGAGTAATTAATCACTAGGTTAATGAAAGAATGATTTTAGATACCTCTGGAGCAGGAGAGGAGGGCAGTGTCATTTGCATATAAAAGTATGGGAACTGCCTAAGGTCCTAACCTAGGAGGGCGGCCATTCACAACAGGTAGATGTTTCATATCATTCAAAAATAGATTAAATAGGTGTGGGGTAAGAATACAGCCTTGTTTGACTCCTTTGGTAGTTGTAAAGTGAGGTGATGGAATAGAATCCCACAGCTTGAACCCACTACAAGTCCCCTGAGGGCCATTTCCCGTGATGCTCATGAACGGGCAGAGCTGCCTTTCAGTGAACCGCAACAGGACCTCGGAGGGGCTCTTATCTGCTGGCCAGTCATGCGCTCCAATAAACTCAACCACCTGCTTGATGTTCTCATGCTTTGTCCTTTTCCCCCATTATCTGTTCCAAGTACTATCAGCTTTTCATAAATTTCAGGTTGTCAAAAACAGTCATAAAAGGCAAAGGAGGAAATTTATAGCTTGTGCAGAAGTTCCCACACGCCATAGCAGATAATTCGCACGACGGATTAATAAATAAAGCTTTACCGCTCTGTCTCCAACCAGGATCTCAAAAAAAGCTCAGCCAGAGAACTTGTCCACACTGAAGTTAAGTGGGTTTGCACTGGCCTGTCTCCCCATTGACGTAGTGACGTACACCGCACCCTAGTGTCGTCCCAAGGCTCACCACCCCACCATGCTTGAATTAGGATTTTGAAAAAATCCTGGCCATTTTGGACTTCCCAAGGATACCCCCCCCCCAAATAAAGTTGTGATTCCTGCATTGCAGAAAGTTGGACTAGAGAGGATGTTTGGGATCCCATACAATTCTATGATTCTGCGATATGATTCTAAAGGGTGGAAGATCTGGGGCAGCACTGGAATGAGAAGGGCATCATATGGATTCCTCTACACTGATGGGAAGGCAGGCTGGTGTGAATCCACCTTCTGCTCCAGTGTAGACAAACCCCTAGATAACAAAGCATTTGGTTGCATGCTACCAGCCATCCTAGGATGGGGGGGAAAGAGGCCAAAGCAGGCTGTCTGTGCTTGAGAGTTTTGGCTGATGCTGGGAGCTGGAGAGACAAAGGCTTGTCTTGCTCTGTGTGCTGGACCCAAAGCTGTGGCTTGAAGATCTCCCTGGGAATCTAATGGGAAACAAGATCCGCTGCAGGATTAATGCTGTGAGCCCTTCCATCCCATGTTCAGGTTGTAAAGGTAAAGGTAAAGGGACCCCGGACTGTTAAGTCCAGTCACGTACGACTCTGGGGTTGTAGCGCTCATCTCGCTTTACTGGCCGAGGGAGCCGGTGTACAGCTTTCAGGTCATGTGGCCAGCATGACTAAGCCGCTTCTGGCGAACCAGAGCAGCGCACGGAAACACCGTTTACCTTCCCACCGGAGCGGTACCTATTTATCTACTTGCACTTTGATGTGATTTCGAACTGCTAGGTTGGCAGGAGCAGGGACCGAACAACAGGAGCTCACCCCGTACATATGTGCAAATAAAACTATGCAGTCGGGTTCGGCAATTCGTGCATGCGCAGAAGCGCCAAAAAAGCGCACACATGTGCAGATTCGACGCTTCAGGTTATGGGCTTTTCATGTTGCGAACAGGGCTCTGTTCACAACCAGAGGTACCATTGTATATCCTAAAGACACCATAGTCTCCACCAGCCTTCATTCCAAGGAAACTGAAACCTGGGTGAGCACAGGCAGCCCTGGGGTCGCCTGAGGCTCAGAGATTGGGGTGTGTGTGTGAAAAAGTATTGTTCAAAATGATGGGCGCAAGCAAGATGGAGGAGGCTCCTGCGCAGACTCTGTTGGCATGATACTCACCACAATCTTGGTAACGGTCAGACTCAAGTGTTACGCCGTTCAAGGACCAGTAATCGCCTTCCCAGCTAACGACATCTCCAGAGGAACACTTCTTCATCTCCTGCTCCTCTATCACGGATCCCCACATTTGGAAATAGTGCAAGGTGCCCACGAAGCGGAAGGGCGAAACCATGCCTTCAGCCTGCTTCTTGTGGAGGTACCCAATCACGAAAGTCCCATTGGGGTTCAGGTGCTTGCGCTTGAGGTGAGGGAGATCTTTGCTCTTCATCCTGCCCCCGTCATGGAAGACCTCGAGCAAGCTCTTGTACCCGTCCCACACGCAGCACATCTGGCGCATCTTGGGGGCCACGATATCTTCCCCCAAATCAACCAGGGTGCCGAAAAGCGACATTTGCAGGGTATAGTTATTGGCAAACAAAGCCAGCTCCGCACCTTTGGGGTTCCTGGAGGAACTGCTGTTGTCATAAGAAAAGGCCGCCCAAGTACCCACACTTTTATTAGTCTTGCTCAGATAGATGCACACAGTAAAGATGGGCATGTCGTCGGTGATGCGGCCGGCCAAGGAAGGGTATTTCTGTGTCTGTCCAGACAGGACCAGTTGCTTCCCTTTCAGAGAAGCAGTTTCTGTTCATGACATGGGTAGCAAGAGAAATAAAAGAGAGTGAGGACATTTTTCAATCAATCCATCAGCTGCAAAGCCTAGCCTTCCCTGTGTCGACCTGCAGCCTGCACCAGCCCCAGTCAGCAGAGCCACAATCCATTTAGACGTTCTTAAGATTAAAGGTAAAGGTAAAGAGACCCCTGACCATTAGGTCCAGTCGCGGACGACTCTGGGGTTGCGGCGCTCATCTCGCTTTACTGGCCGAGGGAGCCGGCGTACAGCTTCCAGGTCATGTGGCCAGCATGACTAAGCCACTTCTGGCGAACCAGAGCAGCGCACGGAAACGCCGTTTACCTTCCTGCTGGAGTGGTACCTATTTATCTACTTGCACTTTGACACGCTTTCCAGCTGCTAGGTGGGCAGGAGCAGGGACCGAGCAACGGGAGCTCACCCCGTCGCAGGGATTTGAACCGCCAATCTTCTGATCAGCAAGCCCTAGGCTCTGTGGTTTAACCCACAGCACCACCCGCGTCCTTCTTAAGATTAAGCACCATACAAATCCTTTTAAATAAAATATGTAGACAATCTGGAGCACACCTGGCCGGTTTGTGTGTTCTGGGGCAGCCAGTGTTTTTTTTTTTTTTTTTACAGAGATCAGTGACTGTTGGAATATAAAGCATAACAAAAGAAAAATAAGAAAACGTTGCACAATTCAAACGTAGTGACTAAAGTAAAAAAAAGCAAGAACTTTCACATAAACTCTGAACTGGAGGTGAGGGACCAGGAATGAGACTTTGGGGTCATTTGGTGGCTCAGTGAACATGTTGACCCAACGTACAACAGCCATGAAAGAAAGGGAAATTAGATGGAAAGGAATTGAAAATAAAACTGCCACTTTGATAATGCTGTTTTGCAGGTCTATGACGTGACCCCTTTTGGAATATACTGTGTACTGTGTTCTGTTTGCCTCGTCTCAAAAAGGGTCTTGTGGACTTGGAAAAGGTCCAGTAAAGGTCACCCCCCCCCAAAATGAGCAAGGGGATACTGTGATCCTTTTTTGGGAACCGCCCTGAGACCTCTGGGGATAGGGCAGTATATAAATCCAATTAATAATAATAATAATTATAAATTTTTATTTACACCCCGCCCTTCCCAGCCAAAAACCGGGCTCAGGGCGGCTAACACTAATTAAAATCACAGCAAAAAAAACATAAAAACAAACCAATTTAAAATACAGATTAAAATACAAATTCAAAATTCAAACTGCAGTCTCAATAATAATAATAATTCCTTCTCAAAGTCCTTCTTCATGCAGCACAGAATTAAATTATGGAACTCCCTCCCCCAGGAGGTAGCGATGGTCAACAACTTGGATGGCTTTAAAAGGGGGGTTGGACAAATTCACGGAGGAGATTCAGGCCCTCCATGGTTCCTTGCCAGGATGGCTCTGGTCTGCCTCTACACTTGGAGGCAGCTGGAAGCCACCGGAGGGAGAAAGCTTGGAATTGCTTAAGAAGAGTCCTGTGGCCCATCTAGTCCAGGATCCCTTTTTCATTATTATTAATCACTACTATTACTATTCATTTGTTCATTTCCCACCCGACACCCTAAGGTCACAGGACAGGCTACAACACTGCAATGCAAGGCCAGATTTAGGTTATGCTACTGACCTTCACTCACCCTGACCCGTTAAATGGGTCTGAGGTCACATCTAGATTCAAATGTTCCACAGCATGTGGTCTCGTCCTTAAGGACTGCAACAGGGGCGTAGTGAGCTGCTCTGCCACCCGGGGCGGCAAACTTCAAGGCACCTCTCCCCAGCGCGCGCGTTGTGACGTCACGAAGCGTGTGCAGCCTCCTGGGTGGACTGCGCATGTGTGGACATGCGCAGTCCACCCAAGATGGTGGGTGCGATCGACCGGCACCCCTTCCGACCGGCACCGGTGCTGTTCGCCCGCTGCAGCCTTAAAACGCGGCGCAGCGCCGGTCGGAAGGGGTGCCGGCCGATCGCGCCCACCATCTTGGGTGGACATGCGCAGTCCACCCAAGATGGCAGGCGCGATCGGCCGGCACCCCTTCCGTGCGGTGCGGCAACCTTTAAGGCTGCAGCGCGTGAACAGCAGCACAGACGCTGTGCTGCTGTTCGCGCGTTGCAGCCTTTTAAAAGTTGCCGCGCCGACGGTGTCGATCGCGGGGGTGGGGCCTGCCCCCAGAGTGTCACCCTCCCCAGGGCGGTACCCGGGGCGGACCGCCCCCGCCCCTCTTGCTCCGCCCCTGGACTGCAACACTTCACATGGCAAGTGTAAGGGAGACATTAGATCTAATTAAGAACAATATGAATCCCATGGAAATGGGCCTTGTATGCCTCCCCCTTCCTGCTAAAGTCCCCTGCAGCAGCAGCACCCCGGAAAAGATGATCCCTAGGGTCAAGGGACACCCAATAAAGGGATGGGATGGGATGGGATGCTGGAAGCTGGAAGAGTGGGGGAACACACCCACACCCATTCTGCTTTGCACAAGAGGAAGAGGTCAAACCATGCATTTGTTTGTTTCTTTAAATATTTCAAAACGGCCCTTCAGGTCGGAGCTTTGGAAAAACCCAGCATGCCACAGAAAGAGCAGCTGAAGAGCAAACAGACTTTTGGGTCAATGTCTTGAATAGTGGGGATGAACCACAGGTCACTGGGGGCCTGGGCTAGGCAACGGGCCCTTGTAAGCGTGCCTACTCCTGAATTTGTAGGCAAATGAACAGGAGCACTGGGGAAACCTTTACCTGAGAGAAGGAACAAGCCCACAAGAATGACAACCAGGCAGCAGAGGATCTTGTCTGAAGAACTTCCAGCTAAAGTCCCCATTCGCCCTCTCATCATCTAGACACGCTTTGAAAGGCAGAAGGGGATTCCGCGAGGCAGTTTCTGGAGTAGAGAGGGGCACACACAAGAAGAAGTGAGGCTTGCTCGATTCTGGATCAAACCCCAAGCTCCCTTGGTGAAAAGGGGATACACCCGTTTCACACTTCTAGAACCAAAACACAGCTAACCTTCAAAACTCAAACTTTTACGATTTTTTTTGCAATGCACCTCTTCAGCCAAACTGTACATACAGAAATGCATGTATTTGGGGAAAATGTGGATTAGAAATGTGGACTAATTAAGGAATGCGGTACTACGTGAGATCATTGCTCCTCGACCTCCAGAGCATGGGAAGTCACCCAAAGATTTATAATTTGCAGAGCTGTCAACCTTCCTTTTTTTTTTTTCATTGGGAAACGGCCATAGCTGTCAACTTTCCCTTTTTTTGCAATGGGAAACTGCGCTGGAATAAGGGAATTTCCCGCAAAAAAAGGAAAAAGTTGACAGCTATGAATTTGGCATAAAATTTGGACTGTTTGCATTATAATTTGGAATGCTTTTAATCTGGTTTTTTATTGGATTGTTAAAATGGCAAACTTAATAAATATTATTATTATTTTAAAAAATAAAAATGCATAGTCTGTGTAGACCACCTTGAGCTAAATGGAGGCCAAGGCTATTAGGGTTAGAACATAAGGTCACCGGCAGCCTTGCATTTTAATATCCACCTCAACCAAGTTCTTGCACATTTTTAATTCGCTTGTTCATTGATTCGTGTCTAAATGAATTCATTACAAGACACTTTGCAAAGATTCAAAAATAAGACCACTTACCTGACAGGGAAGCCGCTAGTAAGATCTGCAACGGTGTTTTGCCAGTTCTAGTCCCTTCTGCAGGCCACACAAATGAGCTACTTGCCAATTTGTGTTTTCTTTCCCCCCTCTTTTTTTTTGCAGAAGGACAATTTCAATGCTGCTCAAGTGTTGCAAATGGGACCCTCTCTGGCCAGTGTGAAGGACTTCCCCGTACAGGCTGGCAGGAGATCTGCCCTGCCCACTTTATCTTTTACAACACTTGCTGCCATTCCCCGTCCTCCCTCTCACGCTGCTTTTTAACTATGGGCTCATTTCCTCCCCCCTTTTTATGGGTAGCACTTATCTGTTATCTACCGAGATTCTAGGTGTTGTGTATTGATTCAAGGGTTATAAAATCTGTATTACTATTGTCTGTATTCACATTAGGGGAAAGTAACTGCATTCCTGTTCCAGAAGGAACAGCTACTATTGGTTCATTCAAGTTGCTGCATTTGAATCCTCAGTCTTATTGGTTCCCACCAAAAGGCAGCTTTGTATCTTTTCTAGCCAGTCTTCTGTCCCTATAAATGTAGCATCCCTCTCCTCAGTTCCCCAGTCTTGTTTGTCTGAATAAATAGTGTTACATGAAGAAACTGTCTCCTGCCTGCTATGTCAGAGAGCTGAAGTCAATTGCTGAATCATGATCCCCATGTTACAACAATAAGACTAGGGTTTGTTTGGGTTGTTGTTGTTTTTAACCAAAAAGTTAGGTTTAAAATTGGGGCTCGTCTTATACACGGGTAGTGCTGAGGGGTGTTTTCTTAATTTGGAGTCCCCAAAAATAGGGGTCGTCTTATACATGCGGGTGTCTTATACACGGGAAAAATGCAGTAATTCTGTGTGAAGCTGACCTGCAATCAACTCCATGGATCAGAGATACTGGGAAACTAAAGAGCACCAAGTCAGAAGTTCTCCAAGGTATGAGGGGAGGGGGGAGAAATTCAGCTCATATTTGGAACTAAATTTGCCAAATTCACACTTCCTGAAAAAGGTGATAACCAAAACACGCCCATCCTTCCCATATTTGCACTTCTCTTAATTTTGCAGTGCTGTTCACCAGCAAGCCAAAGTTTACAAAAAGCATCTATTAGGAAAATGTCTATGTAAATTGAATGTACTAGTGAAAATAGCATACCAAAATGCATTATATTGGGGGAAATGGCTTGAAATGATGTTCGTGTTAGTCAAAACAGCATACAAAAAAAATATGTGTTGATTCGGAGAAATCCACACTAAAATGCTGGTATCTGAAGAAGTGTGCAGGCACACGAAAGCTTATACCAAGAACAAACTTAGTTGGTCTCTAACACTCGGTCTAAACCACAGAGCCTAGGGCTTGCCGATCAGAACGTCGGCGGTTCGAATCCCTGTGATGGGATGAGCTCTTGTTGCTCGGTCCCTGCTCCTGCCCACCTAGCAGTTTGAAAGCACATCAAAGTGCAAGTAGATAAATAGGTACCGCTCCGGCGGGAAGGTAAACGGCGTTTCCGTGCGCTGCTCTGGTTTGCCAGAAGCGGCTTAGTCATGCTGGCCACATGACCCGGAAGCTGTACGCTGGCTCCCTTAGCCAATAATGTGAGATGAGCGCCACAACCCCAGAGTCGTACGCGACTGGACCTAACAGTCAGGGTTCCCTTTACCTTTAAGGTGCTACTGGACAATTTTTTTATTTTTATATATATTACATTTTTTATATTACATTAAAATGCTGCAGAATTCCCATGAGGGTTTCTGAAAAGAAGGTTTGAAGATTGCTGCAAAAATGTAGAGAACCAAATTTAAGAGTGGGAAAACCGAGAACCCAAGGGAACTGAAATTGGGAGACCCCCCATCCCTACTCCTGCTGCAGGTGAGCGAGGCACAGACAGGACAGCTGAGAGTTAACGGTGGAAAGAACCACCCCTTATACCTGTCCAATGCCCTTCCTTTGTGCCTCACCCTTATCTACCCCCTCACAGTCTGCCCAAACCTCTTCTTCCCATCCCATCACACCTCCCCCTCAACCAGGGTGGATAAAAATCAATGATTTTTTTAAAAAAATTAAAAATAGGATTTTTTTATTTAAATTGGATTTTTAAAATAAAATGCTTTTGGAGGAAATATCTTTCTAAAGATAGTTTTCTATTTAAGTTACATTGCTATTAATCAGAAAATAAGGATTTGTTTTAAGTTTTTCATGTGTGCTAAAACTCAGTATAAGTTTTTTGGGGTTTTTTAAAAATTGTTTAACCACATCAGTTAACAAACATGGATACATATGCTATAATGTTATTGTTTTAGTTAAATAAATCGTTTAAATTGTTTAAATTGTTATTAAGGAAATGATTATTTTTCTCCTTCCAATAAAGTACAGCAGAAAAGTTGTCCAAATATAAACAGTTAACTTATTAAACCTCACAATAATTTCATAATTATCTGTCTATGTATTTCTAATAGTATAACCAAATCAGTAATTTTTGATATAACTGTAAAAACTACTCTTGAAAATTTATTATTCCAAAAATGAAACCTTCATCTGGTTGTAAATATTAAGATTATACCAGCAAGAATGAGTCTTTCTGTAAAAATAATAATAATAAAATAATAATAATAATAATAATTTAAATCAAGTCTTACTGTCTAGTGATTTAAATCAAGTCTTACTAACTAGTGATTTAAATCGTGATTTAAATCAAAAAAATTTAAATCAAATCCACCCTGCCTTCAACCCCTTTTAAAGCACCCCTCTCCTTTAAACATTGATCCAGTGGTGTTTTTAATGGAGAGGGGAAGGCACTTCAGTTTGCCATACTACTCTCTGAAGCACCTCCCTCCTTTAAAAGGTTCACCTGGGCCACCTGCTCTTACTTGCCTACCTGCTGTTTTGTCACCACACATGGCCACCTGTTTGGGGCATTGCAAATGGCAGCGTGATGACAGCATTACAACTTTATGATATAGTAAGATCATATTATGTTTTCAAGGTCTTTCTGCAATTATGAGGGCTAGAAGCTTGGATTTATTTCTTAGGTTGATTATCAGGAAAGTTTCCAGATCCCCATGTATTCACTGTACTCTAAATTAAGGCAGACACTTAAAGCTGTTAAACTGTTCTACTCTGCAAAGTTAACCAGATTGGGTAGTACTGACCTCTGACCACCAACCTTTACAGTGTTTAACAACCATAGAAATACCAATGTTAAGTTACATATTTGCTCATAAAATGTAATCTTGCCAGAAAGCTATAACAAAGATTAGATTTGAATGGGCAAGATTAACAGCATCTCACTGACACATTTATGGTTCGTTTTTTTAAAAAAACAAACTCCTGTACTTTTCCTAGCTCCATGGGAGAAATTCTTGGCAAGGCCATAAAATGATGAGGAAAGCTGTTCCAGTTGGATTCCTTCCTGCCACATCACTTGCGCCAGGGCCGTCTTAAGGAGATCGGCCGCCGTGGTGCGGCGATCCCTCCAGTGCCCCCGGCATGCTGCCTCTCCGCCGCCTCCCTCCTGCGCTTGCAGCCCCTCAGGAGGGGGGTGGGCGAGCGGGGGGTGAGGGGCGTGGCACTGGAGCGGTGCGGGGCTCTGCGGGCCCTTCCAGTGCTTCCGGGATGGGAGGCGAGGGCGGCCGGCTCGCGCTCCCGTGCACTGCTGGGCAGCCGGAGGGTGTGGCGCGGCCGGCCAGCTCCCTTGCACCGCCGGGCAGCCGGAGGGCGCTGCCGGCAGGCGCTGCCAGTGGGGCTGGAGGGCGGAGGCGCCCTCCAGGCCATTCCACCCTGGCATGCCGCGCCACCAGCCCCAATGGACGAGACGGCCCTGGCTTGCGCATCCCCCCATGGGAAGTGTGGGAATGTTGAGGGATGTGGGAGAGGATATATTGTTTTAGATATCCTATCCCAACTTGCGTTTACAAGCTCGATAATATCAGCAGAGCTAACATTCCCTTTTTACTTCATATGCGCAGCAGATAGTTTGCATAGACTCGCTAGAGTCATTAAAAATATTGTCCTGGTGTCTTCCCCTTTTTATCCCTCTTTCAATAAGACACTTCACAGTGTTTGGTAAAGTGTATAACGTTTACTTACAAGTAATCATCTAGTCACACAAGGATCCTAGAGGCAGGCTTAAAAGTTACTAAATAATATACATATGGTGACTTTCTCCTTTTGAGAGAAAGTCCCTCTTTTTACTTTTGGCCTAGTGCCAACGGTGCATTTTAATAATGCTGCTTTTAAACTGTCTTAGAGATCAACACGACAACTGACCAGCGACATGGAGACTCGGCATATACTACAGTTGGAAGCTCCCAACTGTAGAGTTCATTCCCAACTGTAGAGTTCCATATAAGGAAGTTGGGTTTGACTGCCCCTGTCCTTTTACATCCCACAGGAAGAGGTGAGCCCTGTGAGCCTTGTCTGCAGAGAGTCAAGCTTCATGTTTCACAGTGAATGGACCAGGAGAAGAAAAAACACAGAGAGGAAACACTGGAAATTGTAATGTCTACACTGACTAGCAGTGGCTCTCTGGGGTTTCATGCAGGGAATCTCTCTCAACCCTACCTGGAGATTCCATAGGGATAACCCAATAACACCCCCACACCAGAAAAGAGCTACATTTTAAAAGGGTATAGGATGTTGATCAGGTCAGCCAAAGGCCTGGTAAAAAAAGGAACATTTTTGCCTGGCGCCTAAAGGTGTATAATGAAGGTGCCAGGTGAACTTCCCTGGAAGGAGAGCATTCCACAGACAGGGAACCACTGCAGAGAAGGCCCTGTTCTCATGTAGGGTTGCCAGGTCTGCTTCCAAAAAATAGCAGACAAGCGGGGGGGGGGTTAAATTAAATTAAATTATATATTTTCTTACAAACATTTTAACACGTATTAAAATACCATTTCATCATAAAGCTTTTGAATAAAAAAAATGTCCACTATTTTGTGAAAAAAATAGTGAACATAATGTGAAAAAGTGGACTGTCCACTCAAATAGTGGACACCTGGCAACCATATTCTCATGTTGCCACCCTCCAGACCTCTTGAGGAGGTGGCACACGAAGGAGGGCATCAGAAGATGATCTCAGGGTCTGGGTAGGTTCATATGGAAAGAGGCGGTCCTTGAGGTATTGCGGTCCTGAGCTGTTTAAGGCTTTATAGGTCAAAACCAGCACTTTGAATTGGGCCCGGAAACTAATCGGTAGCCAGTTCAGTCGGACCAGGATCGGTGTAATATGCTCAAATCATCTTGCTCCGATGAGCAACCTGTCTGCTGAAGCCATTTTGTTGACACTGGCCAGAGTCTCAACTACCCAGATGGGCTTTGTTCGGCAAAAAAACATAGAGCAAACCAAGCGTCTGAGGGAAACAGATGGTATTAAATGAAAATACAAGGTGCTGCTGTGTACTGAGGTGGTCTTCTCCAAAGATGCTCCAAAGATGGGGAACCCGTGGCCCTTCAACACCATCACCTACGTAGCAAAAGTAGTCATAAACAATAAATAACACACATCAAAAAAGTACAGAACCGAACTGAACAATTTCCACATTCAGATATTGCGGGCCTGCAATTCCCATCATGCAATTCCCACAGCTCCCCATCTGTGGCATGCTCTCCCCAGAGAGGCTCGCCTGGCGCCATCATTACTTGTCTATAGGCGCCAGATGAAAACATTCCTTTTTACCCAGGCCTCGGGCCATTAAATAATCTATGGCCTGTTAAATAGGGGTGTGTGTGTCATGATGATTATTTTATTATTATACCATGCATTATTATTTATTATGCTGAAAAATTGTGCTCTTAATGTTGTACACCACCCTGGGATCTTTGGATAAAGGACAGTATATTAATTAATTAATTAATTAAATTTCTCCCACCACCACCACCTCCCACCATACATACTGCTTTCAACGTGAAGTTCATAAGGTGCCTTTGAGCCAGTTACAATTTCCCTCAGCTTCACCTACGTCACAGGTTTGTTGTGAGCATATACAGTGGTACCTCGGGTTACAGATGCTTCAGGTTACAGACTCCGCTAACCCAGAAGTATTACCTCGGGTCAAGAACTTTGCTTCAGGATGGGAACAGAAATTGCGCCGCAGCGGCGCAGCAGCAGGAGGCCCCATTAGCTAAAGCGGTGTTTCAGGTTAAGAACGGACCTCCAGAATGAATTAAGTTCTTAACCCGAGGTACCACTGTAATTAATATTGTGTTTGTGTAAGGATGTTTATAACTGTAAGAAAGAAATAGCAACAAAGCTAGAATATGATAATGAGGTATTGAAAAAATTGAGGAGCGATAACATGGAATATTCCATTTTCTTCCCTTCCCCTGTGGAAGGAAAAATGGAAGATTTTTGCCTCCAGGAACTCACGAGGGTTGGCTCCAGGAACTCACAACTTGGCTCCAGGAACTCACGAGGGTTACTGGCCCATCTGCTTGTCTTCAGCATTGTCTACATGCACGGACTGGCAGCTCCTCTCCAGGGTGAGAGTTTGGGGGTTGGGCATTCCCAACCCCACCTGCCGATGCGCTGAGGACTGACCCATGGAGGCTTTAGTTGAGATTCCTGCATTGCAGGGGGTTGGACTAGATGACCCTCGGATCCCCTTCCAACTCTAGTACAGTATTCAATGATTCTCTGAACTCCTCGCTGACTCTGACACACAGTGAACCTGCACTTCTGCTCAGATGCCCCCACAATGGAGGTTGGCCCATTAGGGCAACCCAGCATCAACCTCAGCCTGCCCTCAGCCAGCCCCATGCCAGCTATCTCCAAGCCAGTCCAGGGGGTGGCCCTGCCAGTCAACCTCCTCCTCTTCCCCAGCGTTGCCTTTGCAGAACTGGGCAGGGAAGAAGATGGGTGCCACAACTAGAATTGGTCGGCTCCGCTGGTCATCGGCTCTCTGGCGCCACCTACTGTCAGGCTCCCTGCCCTCCGCCCTATCACTCCCGACGGACATCAGCCGCTGCTGTTCATCACCATGTCTCTTTTTTTTTTTTTTTGCTTCCGAGGGTGGCCCTTTAAAAGGGTTAAAACCACAGAGCACGGATTCCCAGAGAAGCCAAGAAATTTGAAAAGGAGGAGGGGGGGCGGACTGTAAATACTGCAAAGTCCCTTCCTCCTCCAGCTCCTAGCTAAGCTTGTGCTGTGGAGCTATTGTTGTGTTTTCCTTGCTGCAGACCTGAGGTGGGGGTGAGTTTGAAAGGCTGGAATAGGACCTTTCAGTTGCAACAAACAAATAAATTCCAAGGGTAAAATTTGCACTGGCCCATTCGTAGGATTGTGTCACCTTTTAAAATAATAATAATTATAATAATAATCAAATTGCTCTGCTGTTTGCAATCCAAGCGTTACAAAATGAATTAGGATCTCTCAAGGCTCTCACTGCAACCTCATGGGAATTTACCTAGTTGCTTTAAAATTTGCAAATATATTCCTGTGCTTTTAAGATACACCATAACTGCTGCGGGGGAAGGTGGGATTAAAATCTCCTCCGTTGGATAGCTGTTGTTTTCTCACACCCCTTTTGTTTTTTGTGTGTTTTGTTTTATATATATATATCCAGGATTCTCTGTTCTTTAGGACTCATTCTACAATATATATCATTTTATGACATTCCCATTGAGCTGGCTGTTTTTTCATGCTTTGTGGCCGGCCACCTGATATGTTGACTTAGAATTAATTTTATTAATAGCAGCAAATGACACATGGCGTTTGGGAATGAGAATCTTATACTGCAAGAATCCTATACTGTACACACCTGGGAGCAAGCTCCATTGGAAGTAGCGGGGCTTACTCCTGAGAAAGCCTGTACTGTATAGGATTGTGATGTTCGTGTTCTCTGTTGGGATTTAAGTTTTATGTTTTACGTGTGTTAAATCTGTGCAGGTAAGGTAGGAGAAGGCTCCTGCACTTTTAGAAGGGAAAATTTTTTGGTGTGCTAAATTGGATCCTGGAACACACATATGTTTCTCGATGCCTTTTGAAGAGAGCCGCTGCCTGTCACTGTACAAGGAGTCCTGTTTAAACAGCTGCCCATGAGGACTAGAATCTTGCTTTATCTTGAAGGGAGGGAACCCTGGCTCAGTGGCAGAGCATTGGCTATGCATGCAGAAGATGTCAGGTATAGCTTTTCTAAGGTACGGAAGCATTTATAGTTTATTGATTAAAATAGAAGCTATTTATATAAAGTATAGAAACCATTTCTCGTCTTATTGATTCAAGCAGAAGTTTCTGGTATGTTCTCTGCATGTGGCACAAGCTGGAAGTTTCTAGCTGGTTTGCAAATTTCCATTCTGCTAAGAAGCATGCAGGTGCTATTTTGGCTGTGAACCTTACAGTGGTACCTCGGGTTAAGTAAATATGAAATATTTGGGAATTTAGCAAACGTAAAAGAAATTCTTTTTTTTTTTTAAGCAATGAGGGGGGAGATTTAAATATTTGCTGTATTGACTTTCCATATGGTATTCTGCATGAGCCTGGAAATTCCTATCGTGGCAGAATTTAGTATTTCAGCTTCCATTGCGGGGGGGGGCAAATTTCTATCCTTTATGACCCTGAAGAAATAGGCTTGAAAGTGAGGTATGGTCTGGCAGAATGAGGAACTAGATTGTCCAGAATCAAAATAAAATTACCCCTAAAGGTTTTGAGTTTTATGTGCTCTCCGTCATTCCTGTGTATGTTTTTATTCCTTAGGAAGACGCCTGTTGAACAAACCTCTACTGTTACCAGTTCAGAAATAGATGAACCCCTCAATTATATTTTTCAGAGACCCTTGTGGATTCTGCTGCTGGGGCTAGCCTGGGACAAGAACCCAAGTAAACCCAGAAATAAGATACTCCCCCAAAAGCTTCTTGTTTGTGTGTGTGTGAGAGAGGCGAATTGGAGTAAAGCCTTGGCCCTAGAAAAATGGCTGCCGAGCGAGGGATTCTGGGAGATCTGGTTCCCCAGTTCCAAGCTGGGCTACAGCCAGGGGAGGAAACGTTGCAGTGTGGACTCCTGAGCCCCAAACCGGAGGAAGAATTGGAGGGAAGGAGTGAAACGTCTCCCAGCATCCCAACGGGTGGCACCGGCGAACTTGCCAAAAGAATGACGTCCCCGCACATCAAAGAGGAAGCCGACGAAGGTTTGGCACAGCAGTGGGAGCCTCGGTGGCGGCATTTCCCAAGGGAGCCGCGTCCCTTTCACACAATCTGGGGGGGCGCACCCTCCCCCTGGGGCCATGCCGAGGCTTTGCCCTCTCCTTTCCCGGGGTCAGGTCATGCTGGCGGCCGACCCGGAGGAGAGCGGGCGGCCCAGCCGTGGCCTGGCCCCGGCAGAGACGTTCAAGGGGTGGGTGGTGGGCCGCTAGCCGAAGGTGAGGCAGCCTGCGGGAAAGTCAAGGAGAAGGCGTCCCCGGATGAAGAGGCCGCCGACACGGAGAAGTGCCGCCGGCGGTTCCGGCACTTTGGCTACCGGGAGGCTGAGGGCCCCCGCGAGGTCTGCAGCCGCCTCTGGTTCCTGTGCTACCAGTGGCTGAAGCCGGAGAGGCGCACCAAGGAGCAGATCCTGGAGCTGCTGATCCTGGAGCAGTTCCTGGCCGTCCTGCCACCGGAAGTGCAGAGCTGGGTGAAGGATCGCGACCCGGAGACCTGCGCCCAAGCGGTGGCCCTGGCAGAGGACTTCATGCTGAGGCGGGAAGAGGAGCCCCTGGGGGCAGGTGGTGAAGTCTCCCAGCCTCTCGGAGCAGGAGAGAAGGGTTTTGGGGCACTGTTGCCGTTGCAACATATGGAGAAAGTGGTATGGGTCAGCCTTTCACCCCAGCTCTGCCTCTCGATCCCCTCAACTTCCCCTCTTCTTCTCACTTTCCCCTGCCCAGACTTCCCTTCTGTTCCAAACCTAAATTGTCCGTTACCTAGACTAGGATTTTTCAAATCTTCTAGTCCCAGGCCCCAGTTGATGGGCCTGGAGATTTCTGAGATAGATCTCAGAAATAAATGGTGGCGGATGGAGACAGAGTTGGGTATAATCAGTGAGGAAGGAATCAGATCATTTTCTCTTGCTAATCCCTCTTTGCCAGTTGCTAAATGCCTTGCCAAAAGATCTTCCTTTGCCATATACACACATTCACATTCACACACAGAATCATGGGAACTGTAGTTTGTGCTGGGAATTGCTGTATTTACCACTCACAGAGCTTCAAGCAACAGTTCCCAGGCTCCTTTGAGGAGGAAGTGTGCTTCAAGTGTGCTCTAAACCTACACAGCCCTTGTGGCAAGGAGATCCGTAGCTCAGCTCAGGTATTAGATCTGGGAGGTGTTGTGACTCCAGGTTAGTGGCTAGTATTACCTCTTGTGGGTGCACGTGCCACAGCTTTAACCAATCCTGCCATGTGGGTATTGAGAGAGTGCGGATTCCTGAAGCCAAGCTATCCTAGTCCATGAACAGCTGAAACTAGCAAACTAAGGGGGGGTTGTATTTGCCAAATAAAGAGGAATGGCAGGTTAAACTATTTGAGTACGTAGAATTAGTGATTAAGACAGAAAAGGTCAGGGACCGATCGACCCAAAAGTTTAAAAAAGAATGGAACATATACAGACTATATCTAAAAGAACATTGTCCCCACATCAAATCTCTAATATGCTTTGATTAACTCTTGTAATAACTCAAGTTAAAAAGAATATAAACAACATGTAATATTGTTCAAGTTTATTGAAAAACAGATGCAATTAACAAGGAACTAAAAGAACCACGCAGAGGAGGTCGGAAGTCATCAGGCGGAGAAGAAATTTACTTATCGTTTTCTTTTCAAGATATTTTGTCTTGTTTGGTGTTGGTGGTGGGCTGTTTGTAATAGTTTTGTGTTTTCGTGTTGCAAGCAGATTGGATGTATTGTTTATAAACCAATAAAGAATGAAGAGAGATGGGGGGGGGATTCCTGAGGCCAAGCTATCCTGGTCCACGAACAGCTGAAACTAGCATACCAAGGAGGGAATGTGTTTGTCAACCCCAGTTACCAAAGTCGCTGGCCTATTTCAGACCAGCTGAAGGTAGACCCCATGTGTAATGCATTGCTGTTACCCATTTGTGATTACGGCAATACCTCATCTTTCTCAGGGGGTCGGTTCCAAGAGCTATGTGTGTACATGAAAATACAGGAAATATTTCTATACGCAGCTGGTGTAGTGAGGGAAACAGAGAGCACCCTCAACGCTCCCAGAGCCTCTGCGCTCCTAACAGGACATGCCGGGCAGATGTTGCCCAGCAAGCAAGACTGAGAGCTGATAAGCTCTTTTTTTTTGTACCCGGTCCACTTGGGGTTACTGGTACGAAAATAGCTTTTAAACTCTCAGCCTTGCTTACGAGGCAGGGTCCTCTCAGCATTACCAGCTCTGGGAGTGCTGGAGATGCTCTTGCAAGATGTCGCAGGGCAACTCGCCAGCAAGCAGGCCTTACCTGGGAACCAAGCTTAAAATCTCTTTTCGCACCCAGTCCCCTTGAGTTGCACAGTTTCAGCCTTCAGCCGTATACTGTTGGTTTCACACAAGTCATTTGAGCGTAAAATGAGGTACTGCCATATTCTGCCCTGGCTATGCCCTTTTGTGTTGTTCCAGGTGTCTGGGCTTCTGGCGGAGGTGGGCCTGTATTCTTCTGAAGTGAAAGGCGCCTTCAAAACGGACAAGCAGGAGATCGGCAGAGATGCTTCTTTGCAGGGTAAGCGTTTGTGGCGCCTGAGTCGCTCTCGCTGCTGCCACCTTTCCCAGAATGCCTTGCTCTGAAGGAAGACCCACACACCTTGACCCTTTCTCAGAGCCAGGAGGCAGGGGATGAGAAGCACTAGCTGCTGCTGTTCCTGCGGCTGCTATGACAGCAAAAAGGAATAAAATGTAAGTGATGTGAGGAGGAACAGAGAGAAAGAGATCAGCAGCTCCCACTGCCCACCTAAGCCAGCACAAACTCTTATTGCCACGACAGTGTTGGCCTGAAACAGGGTGTGTGGCCCCTGTTGGTCCGTCTTGCTAAAACACAACTTTTTCTTTTCTTCTATTTTTTTTAAGACGTAATTTTTTTATTGAATTCCAAATTTACTTCTATTTCAGTGTACAATTTTTCTAAAATTTTGACTTCCCTCCGCCCTTCCGTGGTTACCATTATCAATCTTTTCCCCCCAACTGTTTATCTTATTTTCTCTTAATTTGTTTTTATTTTTTATTTTTTTTAAAATAATATTTATTAAGAGTTTTTCCAATTAAATCCAAATTACAATACATGATTAAATTTTTCCAAACTCCCCTTTCTCTCACCAAGGGGAGCATACAAAACAAACCCCCCTCTCACTGGGGTGATCAACAATTCTTTCCCAATTTAACCACTTACTTTGCACATATCATCTTTACCTTTTCAGACTTCCCCGATTCCCCCCCCCCGTTGATTTCCAGATTAACCCTAATTCACAGTTATTGCCAATTAATCCCCATATTACTTTTCCTCCTTCTCACATTTTTCCTTAATTAAATTCTTTTACTAAATAATTATTCATCTTACGCATCTTATTTATCATTTTAACCTATCCTCTGCATTCACTATATTCCTAAGCCTCCATTGCCTACTCTTAATTTGTTTTTAAGCGGGTTCGGAGACCCAGTGTGGTGTAGTGGTTAAAAGCGGTATACTTGTAATCTGGGGAACCAGGTTCGCGTCTCCGCTCCTCCACATGCAGCTGCTGGGTGACCTTGGGCTAGTCACACTTCTCTGAAGTCTCTCAGCCCCACTCACCTCACAGAGTGTTTGTTGTGGGGGAGGAAGGGAAAGGAGAATGTTAGCCGCTTTGAGACTCCTTCGGGTAGTGAAAAGCGGGATATCAAATCCAAACTCTTCTTCTCTTCTTCTTCTTCTTCTTCTTCTTCTTCTTCTTCTTCTTCTTCTTTAAAAAGCAGTAATAATTTTTTCAATGGTTTTTCGTACATTACAAGCATTGCTCAAATCCTGCCAAAGTTTTTAGTTGTTTGCAGTGTTCTCTTAAGTACATTATAATTTTTTCCCATTCCTTCTTGAAATTCTTCTCTTCCTGGTTTCTGATTTTCCCGGTCAACTTTGCCATTTCAGCATAGTTCATCATCTTCACCAGCCGTTCAACATATTCCACTTATCGCTGTTTTCAATCTGCTGCTCATAATTCTAACCCTGCCCATGTTTTCATCTATATATATAAAATGCAAGTGTCTCTGCGTCCAGTCCGTGTGTCTCTGGGTTTGCACTACTGCGCATGTGCCCCAGGGACACAGGGATTGGATGAAGAGAGATCGGGCGCGAGCAGCGTCAGCAGTTCAAGCGGTGCGGTTGAATCCGAACACCCACGCTGCAGAGGAGGAGGGGAGGCCGAGAAGGCAGGCCACGCTGCTGCTCTCCCCGCTGAAAGCCGAGCCTCAAAGACTAGCGGCCCGGGAGCAGCGCAGAGCAGCCCGCCCCCTCCCCTCTCTTCTCCACCTCACCGCACACCACCCCCTTGCGACGGACGCCCTCCGACGGCACCCGGCCGCGGCGCCTCACGCTCTTTTCCCTCTCTCTCTCCGTGAGAGAAACACCCACCGGCCAGGCGGAGGCGGAGGCGCAGCGCAACCGGCCAACAGTGGCGGACGCCACAACGGCTCCCCCATCGCCCTCCGGCGTCGCCGCCGATTGAACGGCCGCCGAGCGGCCCGATCCCGGAACTCCCGCTGCGCTCTAGGCCCAGCGGGAAGCCCCAACAACAAGCGGCGGCGGCGGCAGGGCCCTGAGCCCTCCCGCGCCACCCGCATCCATTTTGGCCGCCGAGCGGCCTGCTCCCGGGCTCCCGCGGCCCGCCAGGCCCAGCGGGAGGCCCCAACGACCCGCGGCAGGCAGGCAGCCGGGCCCTGAGCCCTCCCGCGCCGCCCGCGTCCCTTCGGGCCACCAAGCAGCCTGATCCCGGGCTCCCACGGCCCAGCGGGAGGCCCCAACAACAATCAGCTGCGGCGGCGACTGGACCAGCCGGAATAGCCCCTCCCTCCTCCATCTCCTCCCTTCTCCGCCTGGTGTTCCTTCTCCTCCTCCCTTCACACGCCCTCGCCCTGCACAGACCCGAGCGCCAAGCGAGCGTCCGGGCTGGCAACTGGTGAGCCCCCCCGATGGGACTATTAGCAGAGCGCGCGCCTGACACCCCTCGCAGCGGCCAAGCAGAGAGGAGCGAAGGCTCCAGCCTCTGGAAAGCAGCTGCCGCGCGGACGCCCTAGCACCGGCCCTGGTGATGCCGCCAGCCGGCCTCCTCCATCCAGACCCTACTGGGCGGCGGCTACAGCCTTTGGCGCAGCCAGGACCGCCCGGCAGGCAGGCAGGGTGAGACCCGCTCGGCAGCTCCGTCGCCCTGCCCTCAGCGGCAGCAGCGGAGGGAAAATGAGGCGGACGGGCACCGGCACACACCCCCTGTCCACCGAGGCCTCCCGCCGCAGTGCCCCCCACCGCAGTGCCTGGAGTCCGCATATAAGATGCAGGGAGGCAGGCTCCCCCCAGGCCCAGGGAAAAACCCCACTGCTGCCGCCGTTGCCTCGCAGGCTGGGCCAGCGATCCCTCTGCCTGCCTGCCACATATGTTCTAGCGCCCGTTAACTTAACGGGCTTAAACCACTAGTTTGACTATAACAGCTCTGTTTTCTTTTCTTCTTATTGATGCAGATCTTCCAGCAGATAATTTGCCAGAGAGGGAAGCCTCGGCAGTTTTGCCCCAGGAAATCCTGAGGAAAGAGGATCCCTTGCGAGACTGCGGGAGGGACTTTGGTGCCGGCTCGGACGTGGCTGAGCGCGAAGATGCGCCCCCTGGCCTGAAGCCTCACAAGTGCTCCGATTGCGGGAAACGGTTCCATCAGATTTCCCATCTTAACAGACACCTGAGAATCCACACGGGTGAGAAACCATACAAGTGCCTGGACTGCGGGAAAAGCTTCACGCAGGGCTCCTGCCTGCTGGGACACCAGAGGATCCACACGGGCGAGAAAGCGTACTCGTGCTCATACTGCGACAAAAGCTTTATTTGGAGCTCGGGGCTCCACCAGCACGAGAAGATCCACCTGGGCGAGAAGCCTTACAAGTGCCTGGAGTGTGGGAAGAGCTTCCACCGCAGTTCTGCTCTCACCGACCATGTAAGGTCCCACACCGGGGAGAAGCCGTACACCTGCTCCGACTGTGGGAAAGGCTTCAGCCAGCACTCCAACCTCATTGTGCACCGGCGGGTCCACACTGGGGAGAAGCCGTACACCTGCTCTGTTTGCGGGAAAAGCTTCACCCGCACGGCATTGCTTATGGCGCACCTCAGAATCCACACAGGAGAAAAACCCTACAAATGCTTGATCTGCGAGAGGAGCTTCAGGGAGAGGCCAGCTCTTACGAAACATAAGAAGGTCCACATGAGAGAGAATTTGTAGCGCGTCTGGACTTTTGGGGAAACCTCTGCGCTGGCTCTCCTTTCTGGGCATAAAGTAGCTTTTTGCATCCCTCAGCTGTTTCACACACAGCTTACACCATCAAGTTAAGTGATCTTAACCTCGCTTGAACAGCTGCGGCTTCCCTCAAAGATTCCTGGGAACTGTAGTTTGTTTAAGGGTGTTGGGAATTGAAGCTCGGTGCCGGGAGTTGTTAGCTGTGTCCTGACCACTCTCGGCACCCCATAACAAGCCACACTTCCCAGGATTCCTTGGAGGAAGCCATGACTTAAAAGCAGTGTAAGAGAGCTTTAAATGGATGGTGTGGATGTGACCTTAGAAATGGCTGATAGGTCAAAGATGCTGTGATGTCATGGAATGGTTTCTGATCAATCGGGGAAACTGTCACTAATTGTACTTTGATAAGAGCGAAGGGAAGGGGAGATTAAGGCAGGTATAACTGGGTGGGGGAAACCAAGAAACCATTGGATGCTGGAAAAGAAGTTTTTGAGAGTTTGTTGTTGTTGTTTTGGGGGTGGGGGGGGGGTTGAGGGATGAAGAGCCAAAATGCGAGTGAGGCCAAACGTGATGTCTGAACACTGAATTTCACACCGTAGCTTTCAGCTCGCCAGCTGCATCTTAAGCTGCGGGTGCCATGTACAAAACATTTCACAGGAAGTGGTACCCAGCAAACTTGCACCCTGAAGAGAACAGCCTCCTGATGTTGGAAATCCCAGCGCAGAAGAGGCTAGCCTGCTCCTGGGACCTCCTTGCCTGTTTTTCCATTTGCAGGGTTCTTCTCCCCTACTGATTTTTTCCAGTGTTAGAATTCTATCCAAACTCAGGGACTCTGAAGATCTGCTCAGAAACACCTGTCACACAAAATAAAGCTGGGAGTGGTTGGTTGTGTTTTTTTTTGAATGAGTAGAGGAAATCAGTTTATTGTGGAAATGTTTGTAATGGGTTCAGGCATGTTGCTGATCGCCGCCTTCTTTTAAGGATGCCGTGCTGAATATTGAACCATGAAGGTTTGGTGGGGTGGAGGAACATACCTCTAGCTTGCAATCAAAAAAAAAAAATTATCAATACATCTTATCACATGCACCTGATCCAGGCTTAGTGTCCAGGATTGGCATTATTGGACACAAAGCCCACATCCTTGCAATAAGTCCCACTGCCAGCCCTCAGCTCCCTCCCTGCTGAGAACTTACTGGTGACCTGGTCATCTTCACATGTCATCTTCAGACATGCTGGGCAGATACAAAATTTAGGAGATGTTGCTGGACCTGAGCTCTCATCACCCCTGGCCATAGGCCGTGCTTGTGGGACTGATGGGAGTTGTCGTTCACTAAAATCTGAATAATAATAATAATAATGATTTATAATAATAATAATTTATTATTTATACCCCGCCCATCTGGCTGGGTTTCCCCAGCCACTCTGGGCGGCTTCCAACAGAATGTTAAAATACAATAATCTATTAAACATTAAAAGCTTCCCTAAACAGGGCTGCTTTCAGATGTCTCCTAAAAGTCTGGTAGTTGTTTTTCTCTTTGACATCTGGTGGGAGGGTGTTCCACAGGGCGGGTGCCACTACCGAGAAGGCCCTCTGCCTGGTTCCCTGTAACTTGGCTTCTCGCAGCGAGGGAACCGCCAGAAGGCCCTCGGCGCTGGATCCTCAGTGTCCGGGCTGAATGATGGGAGTGGAGACGCTCCTTCAGGTATACTGGACCGAGGCCGTTTAGAGCTTTAAAGGTCAGCACCAATACTTTGAATTGTGCTCCGAAACGTACTGCTCTCCTCCTGGGTGATTGGGCAGATTGGACCCAAAGTGAAGAGGCAGCAGCACCAGTGGCAAACGGGAGGAGCTAGGGCTGCCTTGTGACCTGCCCACACCAATGCAGCTGGGAGAGGGGCGGAAAGGGGCAGGAAATATGGCAAAACTTGCCTACAAGAAAGGTTGTTGTGGCTGCAGTTTTTAGTGCAGAAATAAGGAGCCGAGGGCCGATGGAGAGAGGCATGATTATACATAAAATGTGTGTATGGTTTGGAGAGAATGTCAGGAAACAGTGTAGCAGGCCCCTGGATACCCCGGGCTGTTGTTTGTTCAGTAAAGGAGTAGAGCAGCGGAACATGGGATTCCAAAAAGACACAGCAGGCAGGAAAAACCGTTAGTACAAGTTTGCCATTTTTTTCATCGCTCAGTACCAGATCCCTGGCACAGCAAATCTTGGCTTGTGCCGAGCAAAATCCAGTTTCTGCATAAAAATACACCACACAAATGCAAAAATGTAAAAAGGAACAGAACAGTAGAGTGAAAGAATGAGAGAGAAAATGCTCCCGGCAGACAATTGATACAGCTTATCCCGGGAGTGAACGGCCTTGGACAGAGATAACACAAGTCAGTGCACAAAACAACATCTGTGCTGTCTCCGCCTTGTAAAAGACCAGAGAACTTTTAAACACTAGAATGTACCAGAAGGCTTCTGTTAGTTTCTATACATTACCATTCCCTGGCAGAAAAGGCAGAGGGAACTTATTTCTTTCCTTCTCATAATACTAGAGCGCAGTGGATTCATCCATTGAAGCTGAATGTCGGAGGAGTCCAGAGAGATTAATAATAATAATTTATTACTTCTACCCCGCCCATTTGGCTGGGCCTCCCCAGCTACTCTGGGTGGGTTCTAACAGGATACTAAAAACATAATAAAAGATCCAACATTAAAATAACTCGGGGGCTGGACTGGATGACCCTCGGGGTCCCTTCTGACTGTACAATTCTGATTCTACGATTGTAAGCTGTAGGGATGGCCAGCAAATGTGGATTGCTTTAAAAGAAGATTAGACAAATTTATGGAGGATAAGTCTGTACCTATCAATGCCTGTGTTCTCCCTTGGATTCTTATCTCATTGTACATGACAAAGCTATCTTTAGCCATTTCACCCCTTGCTTTTTCCTTTAGGACTAATTGCAGTCGTTAACAGTCATCAACAGGTTTTCCACACCCATCAGCCAATCACCCATTCCCACCACCCTTCTGAGTAATACCCCTCCTCACTCTCTCACTATATATAAGGGTCTGGTGACTTCTGTTTCAGTGTATCTGAAGAAGTGTGCATGCACACAAAAGCTCATACCAAGAACAAACTTAGTTGGTCTCTAAGGTGCTACTGGAAGGATTTTTTTATTTTGTTTTGACTATGGCAGACCAACACGGCTACCTACCTGGGCTACCTACCTGTAACTGTGTTCTCCCTCCCCTGTCAGAGGCCATACAGTGTATATATACATACAGTATATACTCCCAAATACCAGTTCCTGGAAATCATATGTGGGGAGTTCTGCTGTGCTCACATCCTGCTTTCCAGATGTAGCCAGTTGGCAACTGTGCAAACAGGATGCTGGGCTCTTGCCGATCATAAACTTGATCCAGTAGGGCTCTTTTTTATACTGACATGGAAGTAAACCTTGCAGAGCAGAATAAGTCTTTTGCCCTCTCTGCCACCTTTCATCCCATCCACAACGGGGGGGGGGGGGTCAGAATCCACCTCTCCCTATCCTATTCATCCTGTCTTCAGCCAGTCTCGACAGGCAATGGAGTGTGCCTCCGGGGGTGAAGTCAAACTCCTGCGATAGTGACCTCCATGGGGCACAAGCCTGCGCAGTGTGTCTGGAGGTCCTAGGCTGGCCACACGACAAGGTCTCCCGTCTCAGCCTGACTGATGTGGTCCAAAGGAAAGCGGAGCAAGATGTTTGGCGCCAGCTTGGCTGCAGGAGTTGCCAGAAAGACACACACAAGGTGCCACCCAACCATCTTAGGGACTCCGCTCTGGATTTGTGTAGCGTTTACTCCTGAGCCCTTTCTTCTCCCCCAAGATATCCTGCATGGCAGTAGAAGTAAATATTTCCAGGGGGTGAGAGAGCTGAAGGATGCATTTGGTAGAAGTGGAACGAGCATCATTTGAACCTTTTTGGAGAGATTTGAAGAGTTTTATTAGTTAATATATCCAGTTTCCATCAATGCCCCTCCCAACCCAGTAACACAGCTTCAGAAGGGGTAGCTGCTGCTGCTGTGAACATCTGAGTAATAGGATCAGGTGTCTCCCCATCTCTTTCTTTTTCCTCTGGGCTGTGTGCTGTTTCATATGTTATAAAAATTCTGTAACTGTAAAATTCCAAGGAAGCAGCAAGATGACTTGAAGCAGTCCCGCCTAGGCCGAAGCCAGACCTTGCCAACCTGCTCCCTGCCAGATCTTGGGACTACAACTCCCATCATCCCTCACGACCGGCCTTGCTGGCTGGGGCTGATGGGAGTCCAAAACACTTTGAGAGTGCCAGGTTGACCATGGTGGACCTAAGCCAAAAGTGAGGAGCCTGTGGCCCCCAGACGTTGAGATGAACTCCAGCTCCCATCAGGCCCAGTCAGCATGGCCAATAGCTAGTGATGGTGGGATATGTAGTTCATCGACCACATCACAGAGTCCCCACCACTGGCCTAAGTAGTCTCCCAGAGCTACTTCCTGCTTCCTCTTATAAGCACCTTCCTTCTGGCTGAACTCTCAGCTTCCTTAAGGGAACATTGCCAACAAAATTGCCCCCATTTCCATGCCCCCTATGTGTGGGTTTCCTGGAAGCATCTGGCCACTGTATAGCAAAGCCAACACTGTGAGATGAAACCCCTGGGAGGGCAAGGAAAAGGATTTGCCATCTTGCCCTCTTCCCAAACACCTGCCATTGGCTGCCGTCAGCTTCCTCTGGAGAGGGATGAAGGAAGCGGCAGTGAGCCATCCATCCCACGAAGAGCTAACCTGAGGCCTTCCAGATGATGAACTACAACTCCCAGCAGCCCCAAGTAATGCAGTCAATGCCCAGGGGTGATGGGGGTTGTAGTTCATCAGCACCTGGAAGGCCTCAGGTTAGCCATCCTTGATCTTGCCTGAAACCCCACCTCACCGATTTGAACAGCATTTATAGTATGAACTGCTGTGGCTCCTTAAAGGGCAGCAAGAGAAGAAAAATCAGGTTTATACTACTTCCGTTTTCACTTCAGTTACCTCCCAGCTTTTGTATTAAACCTAGATTATTCCATTGTGATCCTGAATTTATCCCGCATTTCACTGAACTGTTGATTTGGTCACATTCAAATTTACTGATATGTGGTGTGGCAAATTGGGGTGGGCATGTTTTTAAATGTCAGGCATCTTGGTAATTATTCAGTTCTACAAAGCTATAATGTTCATTGTGAGCTGCTTTGGGACAGAGGTTCTTGTGGGAAAGTGGCATTTGAAGAAATTAAGCTAAGCTGTGGTAAACCTGCTGTTGGGACTCAACAGCCCTTTGGGTTTCCTGATGTTCATCCCTGCAGGATTTAATTACTGAATGATACGGGAAGGACGTTTGCAATAAGGTCTCGCCATCAGCAATGAGGCATGACTGTCGCCCGATGCCCTCCCCTTCCTTTCGCACCAGATAAAAAGCACACACTTCTCCTAATATTCCTCGTTGCCAACTGACAACGGCAGTAAATGCCAAGAAACTGGAGATCTCTAAAAGCAGACAGGTGACCTTATTTTATTGTTCAGCCATTTGCTTCACCATGGATGCCCAGTGAGACGGTACTCCCCTCCCTCTAAGCCAATGTATACATAATAATAATAATAATTATTCTTTATTATTCGTACTCTGCCCATGTGACTGGGTTGCCCCAGCCACTCTGGGTGGCTTCCAACTGAATATAAAAATACAATGAAACTTCAGATATTAAAAACTTCCCGATACGGAGCTGCCTTCAGATTTCTCCGGAAAGCCGTGTAGTTGTTTATCTTTTGGGCCTCTGGTGGGAGGGCATTCCACAGGGCAGGCGCCACTCCTGAGAAGGCCCATTGCTTGGTTCCCTACAGCTTCACTTCTCACAGTGACGGAACTGCCTGAAGGCCCTTCACGGCGCTGGACCTCCATGCCCAGGCTGAACGGTGCGAGTGGAGACGCTCCTTCAGGTATACAGGGCCGATGGCTTCTTGCGTGCGAGAGGAGGCTTGACTTCTGAGTGAAGCCTTTTCCGCACTCCAGGCACTTGTATGGCTTCACCCCAGTGTGGGTTCTTTCGTGCTTGAGAAGGTTGGAGCGATGGCTGAAGCTCTTCTCGCAGACCGAGCACTGGAACGGTTTCTCCCTCGTGTGCGTCCTGTGGTGGACGACAAAGGCCGACTTGTCCCGGAAGCTTTTGGGACAGTCTGGGCACTGAAAGGGTTTCTCTCCCGTGTGGATCTTCTCGTGCTGAACCAGGCCGGCATTCTGAGAGAAACATTTTCCACACTCGGCACACTTGTACGGCTTTTCGCCCGTGTGGGCTCGCTTGTGTTTCATGAGGGATGAGCTTTCGACAAAGCTCTTATCGCACACCGTACACTTGTAGGGCTTCTCTCCCGTGTGGAGCCTCTCGTGCGTGAGGAGGTTGGTGCGATGCCGGAAACGCTTGCCACACCCTGAGCACGGGTACGGTTTCTCCTCGGTGTGGATTCTCCTGTGCACGACAAAAGCGGACCTGTTCCTGAAGCTTTTGGGACAGTCAGGACACTGGTGCGGTTTCTCGCCCGTGTGGATTCTCTGGTGTCGGTTAAGGTCAAATCTCTGCCTGAAGCTTTTCCCGCAGTCTGGGCAGTGGTAGGGCCTCTCTCCCGTGTGGATCCTCAGATGAGCCGCAAGCCCGCTGTGCCCTCTGAAGCTCTGTCCGCAATCTGGGCAAACAAAGGGCTTCTCTTGCCTGTGGGATCTTTCATGTGCCGCAAGATGAGACTGCTGGCTGAAGTTCTTCCCACAATCTGAGCAACTGAAGCGGTTCTCCCCAGTGTGGATTTTCTGATGGGCAACCAGGACGTTCCTACTGCAGAAGCTCTTCCCACAGTCGGAGCAGATGTAGGGTTTCTCTCCGGAGTGCATTCTCTGATGTTCAGTGAGCTCCGCCTTGCAGCGAAAGGACTTTCCGCACTCAGCGCATGTCTCACCCTTGAGGAACCTTTGCTGGACTGGCATGGCAGGGAGCTGGAAATGAACGGATTTGCCTTCTTCATTATGGGGGTGAGTTTCCTGCTGGTTTTCGGATGCTTCCCCCCAGTAAGGATAACGGGAAACTGTCTGTTCTGCTCTCCCTGGCAGCATCCAACGTAGTTCAGCTCCTTCAGAATTGATTGGCAGATTCTTCTTCCAACATGCCCTCTCATTGTCTGTTGGGGAAAAAACAGAGGATCCTTACAAAGGGAGATTTCCCTTCACCAGGAAGAAAGGATGGCTGGGATCAGATTACACAGCAAAGAAGGGGTTCGGGGCCCAGTTATTTGAAGGACCACCTACAGGAACCCACACAAGCCCTAAGAGTGGCATCAGAGATCCTGTTTGCTAGTGCATCTATAAGGTCAGTTAGATTACCCGGCTGTGAGTCTTGAAGGCCGCTCCCTGCAAGGCCCCTTCCAACAGGCCTAGGGGGCAGGGCCCACACTCACCAGCTCTACTAAAGAGGCGCCTGGTGAGACCGGGGGGACTTCGCTATGCCTGACAACAAACCCTAACACTTGGATTCTTTTGCCCCATCTTTTTGTGCCTGCCAAACAGCCGTGTCGTGCTTATATTTTATTCTCTTGTTAATTATGCTGTTTTAAATGTGCATTTTATATTTGACTTTACTTAGCTATTTTTTTGAAATGTTTAAGTTTTCATTTTGTTGACTTTACTTAGCTATTTTTTTGAAATGTTTAAGTTTTCATTTTGTTAACTTTTTGTTAACTTTTGTTTGTGTTAAATATGTATTCTGTATTTGACCTCCTTTGTAATGTTTTATTTTATTATCTTTAAGATCATATTTTAGTTTTCTGTTAATTATGTTGCTTTGACTGTGTACTTTCTTCAAATTGTTTTATTGATGTTTTAATATTTTGTAAACTGCTTTCAGATTTTTCTTAAAAATATAAAGCGGTATAGAAATGAAATAAAACATCATCATCATCATCATCATAATTGGTGGACACTAGATCTCCGGCCAGAGCCTTTATTGTGGTGGCCCCTCATTTGCACAACTCGCTCCACAAGAGAACTCCCTCCAGCCAAAGACTCCTTACCCGGCCAAGGGGCATCAGCAGCCGAATTCTCCACTCTGGTGAGCGGCCACTCGCCGGAGTCTGACAGAGCCCCATCGGCCTCAGGAGAATCATCCGCTTTCTCCTTGAAGGGCCAGAGGACCTGAAACAGCAGAAAGAACGAGACAAAGAAATGGGTGCGAATTGACTGAGATTCAGGGGTGGGGGACCTCTGGAGCTTCTCCAGACGCTACAGGACTCTAATTCCCACCAGCCCCCAGCTAACATGGCCAGGGGTCAGGGGAGCGGGAGTCCAGCAAGATCTGGAGGGCCACAGGCTCCCTGCCATTGGCCCATCTTTCACAGTATTGCCTACACTGACTGGCAGCAGCTCTACAGCATCTCAAGGAGACCTTCTTCAGGCAAAGGCTGTCCTCTGCGCTGCCTTTGAAGGGGGATGTATTAAACACTCCAGCTGGTGCAGGATGCAGCAGCCCATCTCAAGGCAGGGACTGGAGTACAGGAATCCATCACTCCTGTGCCCACATAGCATCCCTCTTCTCTCTCAAGATGGCAGATACAGAGCCCTGAAGGGCCAGAGACCAACAGACTGCCTGTTCACAGCAGTGGAAGCTGGTTCGTTAGGGCACAGAGTGCGTTGCCCACCATCCTCAGTCTTCCCCCAGCAAGTGAAATTCTAAGGTACACTACCTCTGAACCTTACCAATACAGCCAACCCATGCTGATTCTGCCAGACCCCATTTTCAAACCATCTAAGGGAGCAGTCAGTCCAATGCATATTTACAGTCAGCAAAAACTGCCCCTAATGGCTAGTCCTCTGGGCTCCTTGCCATCCTTCCTTTTCAGTGTATCTGAAGAAGTGTGCATGCACACGAAAGCTCATACCAAGAACAAACTTAGTTGGTCTCTAAGGTGCTACTGGAAAGAATTTTTTTATTTTATATCGTTCCTTTTGTTCTTCCCAGGACTGATCTCTTGCCCTCTCACCTGTTGTATTTCGTGCTCATTCTCTTGCTGCCTCTCCAGGAAATCCTCCGCCAGGCCGACTGCCTGACCGCAAGTCTCCGGCTCGCCTTCCCTGACCCAGTTCTGCATCTCCGGGGGCAGGACAGCCAGGAACTGCTCCAGAATCACCAGCTCCAGCATCTGCTCCTTGGTGCGCCTCTCCGGCTGCAGCCACCGATGGCAGAGCCTCCACAGCATCCCACAGAGATCTCGCGGCCCCTCGGCCTCCTGGTAGAGGAACTGCCTGAAGCACAGGCGCTCCACCTCCTGGCTGGGAGCCTCCTTCTTCACTTCCCCACGATCGAGGGCCAAAATGCTGTGGGTGGGCTGGGGGACGTCTCCTCCAGGGCCAGGCAGATGGCGGATCACCCTCCCTCGCCCAGACTGCAGCCCAATGTCTGATCGCCCCTGAGTGTCCCTTGGGCCATTGCTGGCCAGCTCCAGGTTTCCTGGTTCAGGCTGCGGAGACTGCGCAGCCTTCATTAGCCCCTGACACTGAGCTTCCCAGCACTCCTCCTGAGGCCCTTCCTCGGGTTCCTGCTTAATGTGCTCTGTTATGGTCCCTTCCCACAATTCCTTGAGGCTCTCTGAGCGGACGGCCAAGGGGCCTGTTCCTGCAGCCTCCTCCGGTTCAGACTCCGATGCCTCCTCCTGGGCCTCTGTCTTCACTGTGTCCTCCAGCAGGGCATCTCGGGGGACAGCCCAGACAGCTGCATTCCTGCGTTTGGACGCCATCACCTTTCTTAACTCCGGGGCTTGGCAGGGGTCACTCACACACTGCTATCCCATGTTTCTCGGAGATGTCAACTGCCAGGTCCAGGATTTTTTACAAGGCACGGTACCTCTGCAAGGAAAGAGAATCAGTGGGATCTGCAGCAAAAAGTTGCAGCATGGAACGCTCCTGTTCAGGATACTCCGTTCCATTCTTTGCCCCCATGTTTTCCATCCCACCAATCAGCAGTCAGCATTCTGTGCACACTGAGCATGCTCAGTCCTCAGAGAGCTGTAGCTCTGTGAGGGGCATAGGGGGTCTCCTCTCAGCGCTCTTAACAAACTACAGTTCCCAGGATTCTTTGGGGGAAGCCATGGCAGTTTAAAGTGGAATTACATTGTGCTAAATGCATAGTGCAGATGGCACCCTGATTACAGCCCTTTCACACAAGAGTCCAGTCCTGGTTTCCCACTGTGCTTTCTCACATTCAGAAGCTGTTCGTCTCATTTTTGCAGGGTGGGAGAAGGAGTTGCTGATACTATTTCTAATCAACTGGCAATCAAGGAGCCTTAGAGACACTTAGTGATCTACTGCAAATCACCCCATTTGACTTCTGACCACCCCTGACATAATGTCCCTGAAGACAGATCAAGCAAGATATAGGCAAAACATAGCCATGATGAAGAATAGTCCTTGACAGACTTTATGTTTAAAAGGGGTGGGGATAGAGAAATCCACAGAGGATGTTCTAAAACTCATCACAGCTCCGTGGAACCTGCATGTTCAGGAGCAGTTTACCTGTGATAGCAAAATGCTGGAGGCAGAGAGCAGCAAGAGGTTTTCTGCTGCCTTGCTGCCTCTGAGCATCCCAGATGGGTCTGGCTGCCCACTGTTGGGAGCAGGAGGCTGGTCTGGAGGGGTTTGGCTGATCCAGCAGGGAGTCCTCTTAGATCCCTGAAGCAAACCTTCCTATTCCATGCGAGCTCTCTGCTCCTGCCTCAAGGCTCTTCTCACTTACCGGATTCCCTCCCAGGAGCTGGAAAATCTCTTCTTCCAGCCTCTACTTTGCAGCGAAGAAAAGCACCATAGAGTCGCTAAGGGGGAAGAAAAGGAAGAGGAGGGCCTTCAATAGTCCTAACAATTTCCGTCCGACGTGCCGCTCTAGAAATCCCGACTCTCTCAACTTAACCCTTTGTGACAACCACAGCACAGAGGGGCTTTCCTTTGTATTTTTAAATATCCCTCGCCTGTGCCAAATTGGAAGCATCAGAGTAGATCTGACAGTGCAAATAAAAACATAAGTGTGCATGCATTTTTATCCAAGGAGGGGCTGTAGTTCGGTGGCAGAAACATATGCTTGACATGCAGAAGGTCCCCGTGGTATCGGCCACTTAAAAGGCGAAGGGAAGGACCGTTCTGTGCTTGAGACCCGAGAGAGCCGCTGCCAGCCAGAGCAGGCAATACTGGCCTTGGTGAACAAATAAGCTAACCTCTGGTATGGTTACAGGTGGGTAGCCGTGTTGGTCTGCCATAGTCAAAACAAAATAAAATAAAAAATTCTTTCCAGTAGCACCTTAGAGACCAACTAAGTTTGTTCTTGGTACGGAGCAGCTTCGCGGGCAAACATCTTGCTAGCTGTGCACATACAAAAAGAGAGTTAGGAGTCAGGGCAATGGCCCATCGAATCTAGCATCCTTTTCCCAAAGTGGCCAGCTAGATGCCTGTGGGAAACCAGCAAGCAGGATCTGGCCTCAAGAGCCCCGTCCTCTCCTGTGGTTTCCAGCAACTGGGACCCCTTACTCTATGGAGTTTGGGCACAGAAGCGTGATTTGAACTGAGGTCTTCGCCCTGAGCTCCTCCATTGCAAGGATTTGATGTGCTAATTGCGTTTTATATTTCCCACCTTTATTCCTTTAAGAAATGGTGTTCATGGTTCTCCCCCTCTTCATTTGATCCCCGCAACAACCTTGCAAGGTAGGCTAGGCTGAGAGGCAGTTGCCTGTCCAGCTTCCTGGCCCAGTAGGGATTTGAACTCAGGTCTCCCCCGGTCCTAGTCCCAGCACCCTTAGATACTACATCACATTGGCTCTCGTGTGTAGACATCATACGTTAAAAGCACATTCATTCTCCTTCCCCCCGAAAAAAACATAAGAACTGTAGTGTAAGGGTGCTGGGTGCAGGGCAAACTACAGTTCCCAATATGTGCTCTACGACGTGCGTTAGGGTTTGCCTAGTTGCAATTCGGCTTAAGGGTTAACGTGTGCGAGTTTGCACCCCTAGAAAAGCGAATTGGCAGGAAGGAAAGATCTGCAAAGGGGCTGAAGTCATTTCCTGCCCCTCCTCTTTTAGGGAGATGGTTGTGTGTGTTTTTTGGGGTGTTGCTGTTTCGTGGTGGAGATCAGCGCCTGCGGAGCTTGTTTGCTCAAAGAGGATTTAGGAGAGAAGAGCTGAGACGGGGAGGCAGAAGGCAAAAGTGGGGTTTTTCATCATGGAATAATAATATACAACGGATGATGACTAGGAAGACTTATTAGTTTGTGTGGATCCTGAAAAGCAGGATTTTGCAAGCAAGCAAGCTGTGCAATCAGAGATTTATCCTGCTTGTCTTTTTTTATAAAATGTTATTACTTCTGTTCAAGTTATAAAAAGGTTTTATCCTGTTTTTCAAGATCCTCGAAGGTTTTGTGTTGCCGATAGGGCTATTGTTGTAATATTCTTATAACACTATATTGTAGTATTATTATTATTATTATTATTATTATTATTATTCCCAGGCACCCCCAAGATCTGAGGGGAGAGGGTCGGGGGTTGCAAACTTGCAAAAGGTGCACTTATTTCTTGACACCTCAAACGTGTGTTTTTGGAACCCACCCAGTTTTCGGGGTCCGAAATCTGTTTAAACTGTTTTTAATTCTGGATTTTAAATGTTTGTAACCTGTCCTTCTGCTGAAGGGATGGCAATAAACAACCACCGCCACAATAATCCTAATAATAATATTAGTAACCAATGTTTTTTGCCGTTTTTAATTTATGAATTTACTTTTTTTGTAAGCTCGCTTGAGACCTGCGGGTGAAGGGTGGGCTATAAACGGGGGATGTGAAGCTCAAGAGCAGCAGGGACACTTAATCCATGGCGCTGCCTATCATTCTCCTGCTTCTGATCTGACTTCCCTTCCCAACCTAGGAAAGGGAAAAACACACCATTTTTAAGGACCATGAGCCAAGATGGTGCTTTTCGCATGTGGGGTGTCTTTAAACCTGTTTCCAACTGCCTCATTGAATTTGGCAAGGCTGAGGGCACCCTATGGCCAAGAAGGCCCGTTTCTCATAAAAGCATAGAATTGTAGAGTTGGAAGGGACCCCAGGGGTCATCTAGCCCAACCCCCCTGCAATGCAGGAATCCTGCCCACAGCCGTCCCTGGGTGGGCCTGAACCAACAGCCTTCTGGTTAACAGCCAGACGCACTGACCCATTGCCCCACCTCTTACCTCTCTTGGGACCCTTAACCGTTTCAGGTGTCGGAGCTGTTGATGGACTGGGCCGCTACTTTCCCCGAGGCAGAGGATGCTCCTTCAGACAGTGCACAGAGGCTTGTGTCCCAGGGAGTCAAGCAGGAGGACGGCCAAGATTTGCTAGGTAAGGTGAACGTAGAGTCGTAGAGCTGGATGGGAGCCTGGGGGTCATCTAGTCCAATCCCCTGCAATGCAGGAATCTCAGCTAAACCATGCAAGACAGATGGCCATCCAGTCTGTGCTTTAAAACTTCCAATGAGCAGAGAAAAAAAGAGGAGAACCTTTGGGGAGGAGAAGCTTAGTGGTGGATATACCACCCTACACCCAGGGCTCTCAGAGCAGTTCACAGAATAAAATTAAGATATGAAACAACAAAATCTCTAATAAAAATAAAAGCAGCAACCCAATACCCCCCCAAAAAAAACCCCCAAACATTTTAAAAGGGCATAGGATGTAAATAGGATCAACCAAATTCAGTTCCCAGCATCTCCAAACCATGCTGGGAGAGATTTCCCAGTCTGAAACAACCAGAGTAGATAGCATTCTGTTAGGTTGGACCAATGTGTCTGACTTATCAACCAAATCTTTATTATGGCCATAGACCAGCATAACGTGTCTGACTTAGCCAGGGTTGATCAAACTGATTTAAATCACGATTTAAATCACTAGTCACTAAGGCTTGATTTAAATCACAGTTTTCTACATATAGACTAATTCTTGCTGGTATAACTTTAATATGCAAGTAGATGAAGATTTTTAGGAATAACAACTTTTCATATTAGTTTTATTTTATCCCCAGTTTAATAGGTTAATCATTCATATTTGGACAACTTTTCTGTTGTACTTAGGAAGGAGAAAAATAATCATTACCTTAATAATAACAATTTAAATAGATTTATTAGATCCATTCCACTCCAAACAATCAGAAAAATATTGTTTCTATTCTATTCACTGAACTTCTTGAAACTTAACACTGAAGGGGTTGATTCTGTATTCATAGGTTTGTAGAACAATAGGATTAAGGTCTTTTTCTCAACTCTGTTCATGTTATAACATTTTTGCTGTGAAGAAGAGGCATGTGATCTCTGCTGAGTCAAATTCAGTTTTGAGAACTGCAAAAGTAAACCAAGCATCTGTGATAATATCTTGTAGGCAGAGAAACTGCCCAATAATCTTACAAAAACCTCTGGAAGAGCATAAATGACATTGTGAATGGATTAATGGAATTTATTTACCAAAAAATTAAACATATACAGCCTTATTCTACATAATTAAAAAACTAATCTTTATTTCATGATTGAATAACCTTTGGATGGTAATATATTTTCCCAAAAAGCATTTTATTTAAAAAAATCCAATTTAAATAAAAAAGCCTATTTTTTATTTTTTTTAAAAAATCATTGATTTTTATCCACCCTGGACTTAGCATAAGGCAGCTTCCTTCATTCCTATTTAAACAGCTGTTCATTACAACCAAGAGGACTGGAATATTAATTTATATTCAAGCAAGGAGGGCATCTCTGGTAGGGTTGCCATAGTTCAAAAAGTAAAAACCAAAACACATTTTTTTTCAAAGGAAAACCCCCCAAATTGTTGAGTTTTCTCCCCTCTAAGATCAAGGAAAAAAGCGCCAACTTTCAGAAATTCCCCCTGGACAAGGAACCGGAAGAGTTCATTCCCGGACTCTGCGGAGGGATGAGATGGACGTTTGGACTTTTGCTCCACTGTAAATACTTTGAACAATAAAGAACTTAGTTTAGAAGTTCTGCGTCTGGCTGATTTCTCATGAGCAACCACTGAACGTCCTTACAGTCTGCTATATTAGGTGTTTTAGTATTTTCCCAATTTCTTGCCACTAAAATTCTGGCCGCCATTACCCCATACATGAACAATGGTTGTAAGGAGTTTCAGTGGTTGCTCATGAGAAATCAGGCAAACGCAGAACTTCTAAACACTAAGTTCTTTATTGTGCAGATATTTACAGTGGAGCTAAAATAAAGACGTCCAGCTCATCCCTCTGCAGAGTCCGGGAATGTCCGTTTCCGGTTCTTTGCCCAACATAAAAGGCGCGGGATCCTGAACCCCCGCCTCCCCCCTCTACGTCCTTCCTCCCTGCTAAAACGGGGCGACGGAAAGGGTCCCTCTCCCCCTCTTCCCGCTTGGTGCAGAGGCTCTCCATCCCTGCCACAGCCCCTGCTCCCACTTCCTGCCTCCATCTCCCTCTCCCCACTGGAAGAGTGATCGTTTCCTCCACTGGGGGAAGATAACAAGCTGCTCAGCGGAGACGGGGGTACACGATACTGAAAAAGCCCCGGCACCGCTTCCAGCTCCGGCGAGGGCGGTTTCCTGACAATGGTCTTTTTGATTTTCCTGTTTTAGTTGGCAATATACTTAAAAGAAATATTTCTGGTCTTTTTTTAAATGTTATTTTAAATTTTAAAAAAATTACATTCTTCATATAAAAGGTAAAGGGACCCCTGACCATCAGGTCCAGTCGTGTCCGACTCTGGGGTTGCGGCGCTCATCTCGCTCTATAGGCCGAGGGAGCCGGGTCATGTGGCCAGCATGACAAAGCCGCTTCTGGCGAACCAGAGCAGCCACAGAAACGTTT